>CM076986.1:42560131-42745131 GCA_039105355.1 Benthosema pterotum | reverse complement strand
TCACATGATGAATATTTTAACTCTTGAGAGTGTAAATATGAAACCAAATGGACCCGCAAGGGTCCATTTGGTTTCATGTTTACGCTCTCAAAGAGTTAATTCTGGTTAACCAACTATTCATCATTTAGCTGGGGGGCACCTGGAAGCATCTCAAGGACCACTGGTGGTCCCTGTACCACTGGTTGGACACCACTGTGTTAAACTGTAAGTGAACACAGAGATTGAGAGATTAGTTCTGGCTGTAACTGTCTGTAGGTGTTGAACGATGACAGATGGAGAGATAGAAGTTCTTTTTTCTCTGCATCATGTGAGAGACATGCAGAGTTCAAACTAGCTCTGCTCCAGAGCTCCACTGTTTCTATGAGTCTCCCTTGCATTGGAGCTCTGGAACATACAATACAATCTGCCATGATCCACCCGACCAGCCTCTCTTCTGGAGTGGATTTATAAAGAACCTTTTACCTACTCACCAAAATAAACACAGCATGTGTGATTAGAAAGACTACTTTCCTTAGTGGAAACATCCCCCCACCAATATTTTAAAAATAAAAAAACGGCAAAAAAAAAAAAAAAAACATCTTTCCATAATTTAGCCTGGGGGCCACCTAGAACCCTCTCAAGGACCACTGGTGGTCCCCCGGGCCCGGACCACTGGTTGAAAACCACTGGACTATGACCAAAGAACGTTTTGAAAGTGAAATAATGTTTCCTTAATGTTTCCTCATTCCGCGGTCAGTCCTTCCACTCCTGCGTTCGGTTTTTATTGCAGTGTGTCATGTGTATTGTCATCAGGTCGTGACATGTATTATTATTGCATAATATGATGTCACATGGGCAGGCTGCGTTCACACACATCACATAGTTCACCTCGGCTACTCTCATGACACGAACACATGTTCTGACAGGTTCTGAATACCTTCTGATACACGCACGCACACACACGCACGCACGCACGCACATACAGGTACGCGCGCACACACGCACGCACGCACGCACGCACACACACACACACTCTCTCTCTCTCAGGCCACGAGGCTAATGCTGTTATGATATATTATCAGTGTTGGTCAATATTACTTAGCAGAGCAATATCTTTACTTTACTTGTGACCCCTTAAGGAAGCAAGGAATGTAAAACAATTAACAAACATGTTTTAATTTCTATAATAACAACCTAAAACATGAACCTTGAAACATGAAAAAAAAAAAAGTTGTCCTTTAAAGGTAGGGTATGTGATACACTATGTGAACCTGCTGCTCCATCCTGATTGGAGGAGAATTCACCCTCCACCTGGGGAACTTTTATTAGCTCCTCTGCTAACGTGGAGGGGGGGGAACTCCATATATGGTCTGCACACCTTAGAGCATTTCAACAGAAAAAATAAATAAATTTGGGTGATATCTGACAAAAGTGAAATCACTTCCCCTACCTTTAAGCGGATATACTTTTAGCCTCTTTGGGCCAGAACTGATGAGGCCGAAACATTTTTAACTGTTTGCAGCACAAATATGTTCTGTGGTCGAATATTACACTGTGGAATAATAAAAATTTCTATTATTATTGTTTTATCAGGTTCAGACAGTCCCACAGGAGGGGTGAAGGACGTTACCACTCACACAGTGTAATATTATTAGGGCCCGAGCACTGCAAAGCAAGTGCGAAGCCCTATTGATTCCGCAATGTTTATTCTTTCTTAACCGAAATAAATCGCGTTTTTCGGCCGCATAACGTACACGAAAAGTTGCGAAAGTTGGCACGCACGTTACTAGTGGCGAAAAATTACGTATTTTAAAATTGTTAAAAGTGGGCGTGGCCTAATTGTGCAACAGCGCCCCCTAGAAAACTTCGTGCCTCAAGCCCCACCATACGGTATGACGTACATCCACGAAAATCGGCACGCACCTGTATCATGTCGCAACTTAAAAAAAAGTCTCTTGGTGCCGCGTCCGAAACCGAACAGGAAGTCGGTTATTTCAAAATAAAGGCTGCGTTTTGGTGCAATTTAGGCCATTTCCACATGTCGCATTTTGGCGAACTCGTCGGAGCAGGGGGGTCCGTTCGGAAAAAAAATCGCTCGGCAAGCAGAAAAGACGTTGATGATGAAAAGTTATTAAAATCGTGAGTTTTCGTAAAACGGCGCCACCGTGGCGGAGCGCAAAACTTCGCCGCCAAACAGGAAGTGGTACTTGCACCTGATTGGTCGATACTATTTTCTGCCATAACTCCTCAATGCTATGTCATAGAGACATATGGGTGGTAGCTTTAGACTCGGTATGGCGTCCCTGACCCGTCCCTGACGTTGATTGGTGTAACTTAGCCCCGCCCCCTCTTCTGATTGGTCGATACTATTTTCTGCCATAACTCCTCAATGCTATGTCATAGAGACATATGGGTGGTAGCATTGGACTGGATAATGAGTCCCTGACGCGTCCCTGACGTTGATTGGTGTAACTTAGCCCCGCCCCCTCCTCTGATTGGTCGATACTATTTTCTGCCATAACTCCTCAATGCTATGTCATAGAGACATATGGGTGGTAGCTTTGGACTGGGTTATGAGTCCCTGACGCGTCCCTGACGTTGATTGGTGTAACTTAGCCCCGCCCCCTCCTCTGATTGGTCGATACTATTTCCTGCCATAACTCCTCAATGCTATGTCATAGAGACATATGGGTGGTATCATTGGACTATATTTTGGGTCCTTGTGACTTAGCCGCGTCCCCTTTTCTGATTGGCCGATATTTGCCCGAAACTTGCACGATCGAGGGCCCGTTAATCGCTGCTTGCAGCTTTATATTATTAATATTATTATTGTTGTTGTTTAGGTTCAGACAGTCCCACCACAGGAGGGGTGAAGGACGTTTCCACTCACACTCGGGCGATGAAGATCAAACACCAGTCACTGAGCGACAGGCTGGAGCTCTGTCTGCTGGAGCTGAAGAAACTCTGTATCAGAGAGGCTGTGAGTTCAACTACTATTATATTTATTAAACTACCAGCATATTTATTAAACTACCATTATATTTATTAAACTACCACCATATTTATTAAACTCTGTGTCAGAGAGGCTGTGAGTTAAACTACCATTATATTTATTAAACTACCATTATATTTATTAAACTCTGTATCAGAGAGGCTGTGAGTTAAACTACCGTTATATTTATTAAACTACCACCATGGTTATTAAACTCTGTATCAGAGAGGCTGTGAGTTAAACTACCATTATATTTATTAAACTACCATCATATTTATTAAACTCTGTATCAGAGAGGCTGTGAGTTAAACTACCGTTATATTTATTAAACTAACATTATATTTATTAAACTCTGTATCAGAGAGGCTGTGAGTTAAACTACTATTATATTTATTAACCCATTGTAGACGGAAACCCTAGTGGTAGTTTTACCCTAGTTGACGGGAACACCAATATGCGTTCTGTACAGTATGTACTGTATCACAACATGTCAAAAATTTGATGGTGTTACACAATAATTTGAAGTTTTCCAGTACACTTAGGTTAGTATTTCAAAGACATTTTTAGAATCGGGATAGTCTACATTATATTTATTATATTTATTAAACTCTGTATCAGAGAGGCTGTGAGTTAAACTACCGTTATATTTATTAAACTCTGTATCAGAGAGGCTGTGAGTTAAACTACCGTTATATTTATTAAACTCTGTATCAGAGAGGCTGTGAGCTAAACTACCGTTATATTTATTAAACTAACATTATATTTATTAAACTCTGTATCAGAGAGGCTGTGAGTTAAACTACCATTATATTTATTAAACTACCATTATATTTATTAAACTCTGTATCAGAGAGGCTGTGAGTTAAACTACCGTTATATTTATTAAACTAACATTATATTTATTAAACTCTGTATCAGAGAGGCTGTGAGTTAAACTACTATTATATTTATTAAACTCTGCATCAGAGAGGCTGTGAGTTAAACTACCGTTATATTTATTAAACTACCAGCATATTTATTAAACTCTGCATCAGGGAGGCTGTGAGTACAACTACCTATATGTATTAAACTCTGCATCCAAGAGGCTGTGTGTTAGAGCAGGTGCTTCCCAGAGGAAAAAAAAATGCTTCTCAGTTTAAGCTCAGAAGCATCTCTGGAGACACCCATGTTTATTTCTCATTTTAAGATCACCTAAAGATCACCTATGTCTCTTTATGGCTCCTAGGATGAATACTAGGATCCATAAATGTTCAAAGCTGAAATCTTGCTATATAAGCCATACGCATATAGCAAGATTTCAGCTTTGTCTCATTTATCTCTCAAATACAACTGTAGCAGCCAATGGAGAGACCTCAGCTTTGCCTCATTTATGGATCCTAGTATTCATCTTAGGAGCCATAAAGAGACATAGGTGATCTTTAGGTGATCTTAAAATGAGAAATAAACCTGTGTGTGTCTCAAGAGACGCTTCTGAGCTTAAACTGAGAAACATTGTTTCCCTCTGTGCTTTGACAAGTTGACAACTGTGTGAAGTTCCTAACTTACATCGTAGGCCAGTAGCTAACAGGCAGGTAGCTCAGAGTAATGACCTCCACCTGGGTCGGGTCATAGGAGGTAGCATAGTGTAGCATAGCGCAGCACGAGGGATGTATGCAAAACATGTCATGATGGTCCCTGAGGTGTTCTGTGCACAGGCATGCACACACACACACACACACACACACACACACACACACACACACACACACACACACACACACACACACACACACACACACACACACACACACACACCCCCACACACACACACACACACACACACACACACACACACACACACACACACACACACACACAAATACTTAAAGATAAATATACAAAGAGGGAAATTACCCTATTGGCCTGAATATAAGACATTGTTGTTGTTTTTCCAATGGTCGTCTTATAACCAGAGTTGTTTTATATTTGGGACAATACGATTTATATGTTTTACACAGGCCATCCGTAGGTGTCCTTTGAGAGCGTTTTTTTTTTTTTGCTTGGCTGCATTGCTTTTATTACGTGTCAAATATCAGTCGTAAATTAATTCGGTCATGGCAAAACTGAGTCTTCATTTCTTTCTGGTTTCCTGCCCTCCCTGGTTGTATTATTTTTTGCTGCAGGGTGAAGGAATCATTGTGTGACAAACCGTCCCGTTTCGTCCCGTTTCGTCCCATTCCGTTCTGTCCTGCTGGGACATGTTTTTAGGAGAGCTGGTAGTACAGACAGGGAGTTGACACCTCTGACTGTTGGCTTTTTCTTTTTTTGTGTTCCTCCTCGCAGTGACAAAAGAAACTCCAGTCATTGGTGGGAGAGAAGGTTTTCTACTCATTGTTTGTCCTTTAAGTGAGGAATCAGCAGTGAATCACATTAGAACAGAACAGAACAGAACAGATCAGGGTGTGTTCTGGATGTTTCTCAGGTCAAATCACTCCTGGCTTTTTTAAAGTGTGAGGTTAGTATTTACTGTGTAATGTTTAGCAGTGGTATTCATAAAAAATGTTAAACACATTTGCTTAGAAATCCACCCTAGTGCGCCTGCATCTCCAGTAGTTCATAGAGTGTTGGGTTGCTCCCCGAAAATAGACCTTTAGCTAAGCCCCGCCCTCTTGTCCACCCTAGGACACTTTCCAGCCGTGCTCGTTCATTACAATGGAAATATCATGGACTAGGGATGTCTCGATCCACTTTTTTCAATTCCGATCCGATATATCACAATTTCTGTTTTAGCCGATACCGACTTTTTTTTCCCGATACAGTATCTGGACATCCCTGTCATGGACTTTACACATTAAATACTGGTTCGTTTTTGGAATCAGACCTTCAAAATCTCTTCCAAATCCATCAACAAGGCATGATGCCCTATGCAGTGGAAAAATGTGTGACATTTATTTTTTAAAACAATGATTCATCATATAGGAAAACCATTGGTGGAGAGGTTTGTCTATTGGTAGTCTACAAGCTCTCAGTGCACGTTATAGATCTGCAATTTCTTTTTTCATCCCAAAAGTGCCCCCTCTTCCAGCCAGGCTATCAGCCCCTGCCCCTCCAGCGCTGTGTGCACGTCCCTGTAGCTGCCAGTCCTGACACCAGATACAAGCAGGAGATGCAAAGAATGTGTTGTGAAAGTAATCTGTTGGGGGGAATAGTATTGTGTAACACCTATAGGCCTCAACATGTTTTTAGGGTTTTGTAAAGGCAGACGGATGTTTCCAAAATATCCAAGCTGTGTAGGAGGAATTAAACGATGCGCTGAACTATTGTTGCACTTTATAAAAGAGAAAATAACCGGCCGGGCATGCAGTGGTTTTCAACCAGTGATCCGAGGACCACTAGTGGTCCTTGAGAGGGTTCCAGGTGGTCCCCATGCAGCAAAATATTGGAATGTTGGTTAGCCAGGTGTAACTCTTGAGAGCGTAAACATGAAACCAAATGGACCCGCAAGGGTCCATTTGGTTTCATGAAATATGAAAATATGAAAGATGAAAATATTCAAATATTCAAATATAAATATTCAAATATTCGTTAAAATATTCAAATATTCGTTAAAATATTCATCATCTGAATTAATTAACCCACTTAATTAAGAAGTCTACACAATTAGAAAATGTAGAAGATTAATGGTCATTTTGATCTGTATGTTTGCCTGTTTTGTTAGCGAAATCCAGCCTGGAATCGTGGACAAAAACAAAATAAATCTTTAGTTTTGGGGTCTGTGGGGCTAAAATGTCATCAAATGGTGGTCCATGGCTCAAATTGTGAATAAATAGTGGGCCCTGGTATCAAAAAGGTTGAAAACCACTGTTTTAATGTTTAACTTGGAATTTTAACGTGGAATTCTGAGGTTGGTGTTGAGAGTTCAGGATGTCAAACTCAAATACACAACAGGGGCAAAAAGAAAAGAGGGGGAAAAAGATACATTTTGAGGGAACACACCAGGACACCCCAGGCAAACAGCAAAAACTTAAATAAACCTCCCACATAAGTTTGGAAACCTAACTTTGGGGATTTTCTTCTCCACCTATACCTTCTATTGTTGTAATCATTGATTAGTCACCTTTACAACAAGGTATGGCTTGTACAGATCACACATTCCTGGAATGAGTAACACTGATAAACCTGTGGGTTGAATTCTCAAAAACGTTGACAAAATGTCAAATTCAACTTTGCTTTGAGGCAGATTCTGAACATATGGAGTCATAAACAGCATAAACAAAGTCAAGAAAGTGACAGGAAACTACATGCCTTTTAAAAAGTGAAAATGCATTATTATTATTATTATTATTATTAAAGCTCAGTTTCCTGTTCTATGATCCTCACCAAACACTGCTTTCACAATAAAATGAGAAAGTAAATCAAATTAGTTGCATCCATTTTTTATCATAGTGCCATCTTATATTATTTCATTACATAGAAGACACACAGATTGTTGCCTTTACATCTGTAAACATGTACTCTACCTTGTTTTTTGGAGACAGGGTATTGAAGTTGCACTTCCACCGCTGATATGATATGAAATTCCCAATGCACTCAGTCAGTGTTGGGCACTAATGAAATTCATATTACTGTAATATTATTACAGTTTTTCCAGCAAAAGTAGTGTAATGATATTACTCCAAAACACGCCTAATTACTTATATAACAAATGAGCTTGTTGTTGCGTGATGTAAAAACAGGAAAAAAAACAGAACAGATTTACAAGCTATCAACCGGATGTGCAGTAGTTTGTAGATCCTGATCCCCCACAGTGGATAATATAATATTGTCCATCACTGGTCACAGTGCATGTTGAGACTTGAGTGTTGACGTAGTAGTGAGTAGTGTTTTGGTGGTGTGTGCAATATACAGTACCTGAGGACCAAATCTAATAGTGTTTGTCTATGAATTGTGTGTCCAGAGCATACCTGGGCATTATGCGGCCCGGGGGCCAAATACGGCCCTTTGCCTGAAACCGGCCCTTTGCCATGAAACCAAATGGACCCTTGCGGGTCCATTTGGTTTCATGTTTATGCTCTCAAGAGTTAAAATATCCATCTGAATTAAAAAGTCAAAAAGTCAAAGTCGCATGATTTGTCACTATGTTACCGCAGCGAAATTGGACCTCCGCTTTTAACCAATCACTTGGAGTGGTGAGCTCCAAGGAGCGGTGAGCTGCGGCTTGCCGCGCTCGGGAATCATTAGCTGATTTTGATTTTGACCCCCAATCCATCCCTTTGATGCTTAGTGCCAAGCAGGGAGGCATTGGGTCCCATTTTTGGGTCCCAGTCTTTGGTATGACCCGACCGGGAATCGAACCACGGCCTCCCAGTTCCAGGGCGGACACTCTAACCACAAGGCCACTGTTCTGGTAAATTAGCCAGAGAATGTAAAAGAATGGTCATTTTTGATCTATGTTTGCCTGTTTTGTTTGTGAAATCCAGCCTGGAATTGTGGACAAAAGCAAAAGAAATCTTTAGTTTTGGGTTCTGTGGGGCTAAAATGTTTCATCAAATGGTGGCAAATAAATTGAGGGCTCTGGTGTCAAAATGGTTGGTCTTACTCTTACTTTTATCTTGAAATTAAATTAATATTACGCAGACTTTAGTTCAGCCTTTAGTCTTGGCCCTTCACAATATTTTATGTATCTCATTTGGCCCCTTGGGAAAAATAACTGCCCACCTCTGGTCCAGACTATCCTCTCATCTATAAATGTGTATTTTCTGTTTGTTTTAGGGGCTGACAGGCAGGCTATCTCCAGACTATCCTCTGCTGTATTAATGTGTATTTTCTGTATATTAACGTGTATTGTCTGTGTATTAACATGTATTTCTGTGTGTTTTAGGAGCTGACAGGTCGTCTATCTCCAGACTATCCTCTGCTGTATTAACATGTATTTCTGTGTGTTTTAGGAGCTGACAGGTCGTCTATCTCCAGACTATCCTCTGCTACCAGGAGAGAAACCTCCTCAGATCAGAAGACGAATTGGAGCAGCGTTTAAACTGGATGAACAGAACATACTGCAACCTGGAACAGCACAGGTACCGAATGTTCAGTAAATATTAATATTAATAACAGGTACTGACTGATCAGTAAATATTAATAACAGGTACTGACTGATCAATAAATATTAATAACAGGTAGTGACTGATCAGTAAATATTAATAACAGGTACTGACTGATTGATCGCTAACTAAATATTAATATTAATGTTTTTTATGGTGCTAGCCACTAAATATTAATAAAGTCAGCAGAGGTACTGACTAGAGATGTCTGGTATTGACGTTATCCCGATATTGTCCAACTATTAATTTCCAATACCGATATCAGCCGATACAGATATATGCAGGCTTTTGTGTTGGACAAAGAGTTAAATTATATTTAAACATCTGAATTGCTTCATTTTCAAGAATCTACACAATAACATTTCCCAATAATATAAGATTTAATCTTATTATGACCTTTGGGAAATGTTGGTCTAAATGTAATATTTAGACCAATGTTTTGCCAGTTTATCTCTCCTAAATTTGTGGACAAAAACTTGAAACCCCTTAGTTTTGGGTCTGAGAGATCAAAATGCAGAATAAATAGTGGGCCCTGGTATGAAACCCCCTGCTCTATCCAGTCCCCTGTCTCTCTGAGAAGGGTCCAGCTGCAGACCTAGCCTAGGAGTGGACGTGCCTCACAGTTGATGTGATGATGTCACATCAACCCACAGGCCCCTGTTGTTGTAGCGCAAAACCCCTAGACCCCTCCAACCGTAAACCTAATCCTAAATGTGGTTGAGCGCCGGGGATTTAGGCTTAGGGTTACGGTTGGAGGGGTTCAGGGTTTTGCTACAAACATTGCTACACCCTTCTCTAAACCTACCCCAAACCTAACCGCAAGCTAAGATGGTGCTGCAAGCTAAGATGGTGACGTCATCACATCAACTGTGAGGCACTTCCACTCCTGGACTAGGTCTGCAGCTGGAGCTTTTTGGTCTCTCTGTCCCGGTGCTGCAGGACTCAGAGATCCTGTCTGTAGAGACAGAGCAGTCTCTAACCAGTCTCTCTCCTCTCTCTAGGACTCAGATCTGTCTCTAACCAGTCTCTCTTGTCTCTTTAGGACTCAGAGATCCTGTCTAGAGACAGAGCTGTATCTAACCAGTCTCTCCTCTCTCTAGGACTCAGAGCTGTCTCTAACCAGTCTCTAACCAGTCTCTCTTCTCTCTCTAGGACTCAGAGATCCTCTCAGTAGAGACAGAGCTGTCTCTAACCAGTCTCTCTCCTCTCTCTAGGACTCAGAGATCCTCTCAGTAGAGACAGAGCTGTCTCTAACCAGTCTCTCTCTCCTCTCTCTAGGACTCAGAGATCCTCTCAGTAGAGACAGAGCTGTCTCTAACCAGTCTCTCTCCTCTCTCTAGGACTCAGAGATCCTCTCAGTAGAGACAGAGCTCTCTCTCCAGATGCAGATCTATGAAGCGTCTCGTAAGCTGCTCCAGGAGGAACATCTCCACAAGAACCTGAAGAAGAGCCGCCTGCAGCAGTTCAAACGGGAGGAGAGGAGGCTGAAGGAGCTGCAGGATGCATCCTTCCAGCTGCGGCTGCAGCGCGGACGCAGCGCAGCCCTGCTGCAGCACGGTGAGTTTACTGAGCCTGGCTAAAGCCAGACCGAAACAGCTGTACCTGTCTGGAATAGCTCAATTGTAAACCCATTTCCTACTCCAAAATTGGCGTGACCAATCAGGACACAGTATACAAACATATTTGAATGCTATGTCCTGATTTGCTACCCCAACTTTCTGCTGAAAGGCGTTTTTGTTGCCAACAGCTGATTCGGTCTGGTTTTAGCCAGGCTATGAGTTTACTGCCAGGTTGCGTTACATTTTTGGTGAACCCCGTGGTGCTAGATTCTAGTTTCCCACGGTAGATTCTAGTTCCTCTCAGTAGACTGTAGTTTCTGAAGTTAGATACCAGTTTCTGATACTAGATTCTAGTTCCTGACACTAGATTCTAGTTTGCGACACTAAATTCTAGTCCCTGGCGCGAGATTCTAGAAATATCTATTATTTAGCTGCAGAACCTCATCTAAAAACATGTTGTTCTAGGGATCCCCCAGAAGCAAAGATTTGAGTTAAAAACGTTTGCTTCCGAAATAATGTATTCAAAGATTTGCACCACATTTTCACAATTTTTCAAAAATAGCAGAACTACAAGCTCATATCGCGCCACTCGGTGGCGCGATATGAGCTTGTAGATCTGCTATTTTTCAACAGCTAAAACACCAAAACGCGTTCAGTACAGGGTTAAGTAAAAGAAAACACAAACACGCCGCAGCGTGGCAGGTTGGGGGAGAACGAAGGAAGGAATTCAACGATAGAGAATGAGGATTGATACACACAAACAAGCCAATGGAATATTGATATTGTGCCTTAATTGCCCTAATTACCATTTTGTGCCGTTTTTGTAGCAGGTTTTCATTCCATTTAATGAGCTAACGTGTTGTTGTTGATGTTGTGTTTCAGATCAGGGTAACTCTGATGACAGCTCTCTGTCGGATTCAGTCACACTTGATGAAGGTAAGAATATATATTTGCACGCACGCACACACACACACACACACACACGCACACACACACACAGATGCTCGTTCATATACTACATTACCTATTTACAGGTGATTTTGTCCTTGCTTTTAATAATTGACATTAAAGATTGAGTCTGAGACTGGCTGTTTTCCAATTCTTTGGAACACAGGAACACAATGAATTGGAACACATACTGTATAGGCTTCCAGACCCAGTGGACTGTAATAGTTATGATTTCAGACAGATCTTGTTGTTAACCGAAACAGCTTTGAGATCTAACAGGGAGGAAAATAGAAGGGAAAACAACCGTCTGTACGGGTTCATTTCTTTTGATGGTTCAACTTATTCTGCTTCATCTAAGTTGGAGCTCATGCATGCAATATCACAACTCTAAGGCTCTATGACTCAGAGTAGAGCCGTCCCTCGCTCTTTGCTCCACACAGCCTGAAGGGATGTTAACCTCTGAACTTCAGACCAGTGTTTCAGGCTTAAACTTCAAAGTAAAATGCCCTCCATTTCAGTGCACCTTTAAAGTGACTAATGCTCTATCCACGTAGAATCCTGTCAGGTAGAAACAATTTTACAGACACTGAAACAAAAAGGCGAAAGCCCAAAGTGCTGGTGCTTTTGATTCATGAAAAATCGCGAGAAAACACATTCTTCCCTCTGTTTGTGAGTCTAGACAAATGTCACAGAGAGAACTGGCATGCATATAAACAGAACACACTATATGGGGAATGAATTCAAGCACAGCATCTGATTCTGATTGTAAAATCACTTCTCTTTCCTCCCTGCTCTTCCTTAGAAGCTCCGCTCCAAGCCGGGGGTCTCCCTGGACCCTCAGATCCTCAGTCTCCGTCTCCTCTCCCTGCCGGCTCCTCCCAGAACCTCCCCGGGACCCCCAGCGCCTCCCCCTCCCACGCCGCCACCCCGTCCTGCTCAGCGGGGACCCCCTCACCCCTGCCCGCACCTCCACAGCGCCACAGCAGCCAGGTCAGCCTGGAGTCGTCCCAGAGCTTCAGCTCCAGCCTGGGGGAGGGGCTGTACGACGCCCCGCCCATCCAACACACCCCCTGGTCCGAGTCCAGCCTGGACACGCCCTACGAGAAGAAGAAGAAGAAGAACCGCTCCTCCACCAACGCTGGGTAAACAGTGAACACAGTGGGAACCATGAAATAGTCACAGTTGTTTCATTCAGGGCATAGTTCAAGGTGGGACGGTGCCATCTTGGAAGTAGATACAAAGATACTCTATGTATAAAGATAGCCATACTCCCATTGGCGCCACTATATAGGCGACATGGACTACAAAGCCTACAAATGGTCTCCTAAGTAGTAATGGTTTCGATCAGAGCCCCATATCTGTCGTATGTGAAACTGCAGATTACAAATAGACTCTTCCTGACTCCTAACAAATCTCGCGAGAGTTGGGCGGTGGGATAAAGAATAATTTATAACAAAGTGAAATTTCTTCTGTTCTGTTTAGCTAATAGAAGCCATTTTACTATGAATATGCTGTAAATATTATATGCCTTTTGATGATGGGGTCCAGTATTTAGTTCAGTGTCCATGGAGTTAAGGAATGGATCATAAGTTGTGTTCACGTTCATTCTACCATTGGAAATGAATAGACTCCAACATACTTCCCGTCTCCTAATATTGTACCCGCCCCCTTCTTCTAGAGTCAGGAAGCAACGTAACTATGACCCTCTTGGTCATTGGCCTCTTGGGTAGATCTTGGAAGTGGCTAGAAGTAGAGTATCTAGAATAGGAGAGAGTAGCGACACTCCCGTTGACGCCTAGTAAGGAAGGATTCTAGTTCCAAACAAACCACTCTGTCCATTCAGCTCCATTGACAGCAGGTCGCACGTTGGCAGTTAAATTTTAAGACATTTTAACGCACCCTCATCACTCTCATCACTTTAGTGAATTAGTGTGGTTGCCGTAGGCAATTACACTATTTTAATCCTGGGAGTTTATTTTTGGTCTGGAGTATCCCTAGACTAACCCAATAGTTTGTTTCACTTCACTTCTTGTGTCTTTTTTTGTTTGTTTTTTACGTCATCCTACATCATCGAGGACAACCACACTTTGCAATTGCAAATTGCATCGCTCTAAGCGCTACTCTCTTCCTGCAGTACACTAGCTAGAAGTAGCTAGAAGTATCCAAAACAACCCCAAGGGAATTGACAACAACAGTATGTAAGATGACTCCTAACGATGGGGCCGTGATGAGCTAGTAGTGTCCATTCAGAAATGACCTATCTGATTGAATTAAATAACATTAAACTCACTTTATTCGTGCAAGTTGTACATTAGGTTGGTTTTAATTAGAGGTTATATTTATTTAAGCACCTTAGTTTTTTACCACAGATTCCTCCTGACACTACACTTTTGCAGTCGTGTTGTTTTTTCAAGTACCTTTAGTTGATATTACTGACAGAGAAGTCGAACATTGATCCATGCAGCCTCTCAGCCAAAATGGGTCATATGTAATATGTTACTAAAACACGCCTCACTACTTATTACAAATGAGCTTGTTGTTGCATGACGTGAAAATAGAACACATTTACAAGTTATCAACATATAACAGAGATGTGCAGTAGTTTGTAGATCCTAATCCACTGCAGCATTCTTCACACATGACCTACACTACAAGTTGTCTCTAAACACATTGTGTTGTACATCTCTATTCTTTAACACATGACCTACACTACAAGTTGTCTCTAAACACATTGTGTTGTACATCTCTATTCTTTAACACATGACCTACACTACAAGTTGTCTCTAAACACATTGTGTTGTACATCTCTATTCTTTAACACATGACCTACACTACAAGTTGTTTCTAAACACATTGTGTTGTACATCTCTATTCTTTAACACATGACCTACACTACAAGTTGTCTCTAAACACATTGTGTTGTACATCTCTATTCTTTAACACATGACCTACACTACAAGTTGTCTCTAAACACATTGTGTTGTACATCTCTATTCTTTAACACATGACCTACACTACAAGTTGTCTCTAAACACATTGTGTTGTACATCTCTATTCTTTAACACATGACCTACACTACCAGTTGTCTCTAAACACATTGTGTTGTACATCTCTATTCTTTAACACATGACCTACACTACAAGTTGTCTCTAAACACATTGTGTTGTACATCTCTATTCTTTAACACATGACCTACACTACAAGTTGTCTCTAAACACATTGTGTTGTACATCTCTATTCTTTAACACATGACCTACACTACAAGTTGTCTCTAAACACATTGTGTTGTACATCTCTATTCTTTAACACATGACCTACACTACAAGTTGTCTCTAAACACATTGTGTTGTACATCTTTATTCTTTAGCAGGTGGGAGGGGGAACTGGGAAAAGTAATATGTAACATAGTATTACTCTTTGATTCAAGTAATACTATAGTATTATTACTTCTTCTAAAGGGTCATAAGTAAATTAAAGAAATTACTCTGTTGACATTTTTTCTTTGCGAACAGCTGATTCGGTTTGGCTTAGTTTATCCAGGCTAGTTTGTAGAAATCTTTAACCACCTGCATCATTCAGAAATGGATGCTTTTGTCTATTTTTTTTTTTTTTTTGTTAAACTGCTCTACAGTGCACAAATCAGTGATTTGTTTAGTTTCCCCAAACCCTAGAGTACAAAGCTGACAGGTTATTATTGCTATGAAACAGCAGCTGATAAAATGAACAGTAATGGTGTTTATATTTGAGGTGGTTCCTGCCTAGAGCCCTGGGTGTGTGTCACTCTCTATCTCTCACACACGCATACACACCAGGGGCGGATGTAACATTTCCCAAATGGGGGGGAAGCCCAGTCGCTTCGCACCACAGGCGATGAAGCCGCACCCATACCATTTTCAGTTACAGGACTTTTATTAGTCAAGTAAAGCATCAATAATAACATCAGTTGTTGTTGAAGTTGCAACAGACACGCAGCATGCATAAAGCTAAAGGTCTGACTCAGAGAGTTTTCTGTTTTCAATGATGAAATGCTGTTGGTTTAGTGGTGACACAGCTGTAGTTAGTTAGTTGCAGTAGTAGTGTTTCAAATAATTTAATTATAAGCAGTTTTGAAATATGTTGGGTTGTTTTGCATCATGCCATAGTGTTTGGTGGGGGAGTCAGGGCATTTAGGGCGGCACTGCCCCCCCCATGACCATGCTTAGATCCACCCTGCTCTCTCTCTGTCTCTCTCTCTCCTTCACACTCACACACGCACACGCACGCGCACACACATGCACACGCACACACATGCACGCGCACACACACCCAAAGCAACACACCCAGTATTATATTATTCACTGTTGTTCTCTGCAGCTGTGATTACAGTTACATCATGTTCTGAGGTGTGTTTGGATACACAGCTCACTGTGCAATACACACTAATACACACTAATACACACCAATACACACTAATACATGAGTGTGTTCCTGTTGTGCACAATGATTGATGAATGGATGAATGACTGATTGATTCAACTATTTATTAAAAGGTAGTAGGGCAGGGACTTAATTACAGATACAATAACGCAATTGACAAAATTAACTCATTTTAATCACACATAGATTTTTGCACCAGTGTACCAATCATACCGCTGCACGCGACGGGAGAAGAAGCCAATCAGGGTAACCAATAAGGGCTGACATTGATCCCAACTCCCACTGTAATGTCCTCCCATTGGTCCGAAATTACTTACGCTATCTTTAACCCTTGATTTAGAAAACCTCACTCACACGTGGCTATACCAACCTGTTGTAATTGACCAAAAAATGCTTCTTGGGTCAAATATTGGTATGCAATTAATTGAGAATAATTAATTACAAGGCATCAAATTAATTGGATCATTCTTTATAATCGAGTCCCACCCCTAGTTTGTAGACTTCCAGTCCATTTCAATCACAACTCAATACAAGCTAATTGTATTATTGTTTTAACATGTCATTGTATTGTCTTTCTCCCTCTCTCTCCAGTAGCCCCGCCTCCCCAGCCCAGACCCTGCCACCATTGGAGGACTGCCTCCCAGTGGGCGTGGCTCTGGGAGGGTTAACGCCCTCGGCTCCGCAGCAGAAAGCTCCTCACCATGTAAAGCTGCGTCACACCGTGTCCAACAGCACCCCCTGTACCCCGGAGATGGCAGTGCGCCGACAGCTCTCACTCAGGTACACTTTATTACAGTAATGTTACTGATTAAATTATATAATATACTGGTATAAATTTAATGCTGCTGTTTTGTCTGAATTGTAATCTAATAAAGTGACACTTGACAGTTCTAACCTTAACCCAGTTCTTAAAGGGAGAGTTCACTTTTAGGTTGTAGTAAATCGTGTCCATTAAAATAATGGCGTTCACTGTATTAATTGATGTCTAGAGTCAGCTCTGGTTTTGGTGAAATATTAAATAGTTCTGGTCATTTTTTGGAGGTCATTGCGGCCACGCTGTGAAAGCAAATTAATCCTCAAAACTAATGTCATTTGTATTGTTGAATTATTTCTAAAATATTGTCACTTCCATTTGTTAATTTGTGGGAAAAAAGAAGCCCACAGAATTGTGGTCTAAAATCAGACATGTGCCACAAACATCACTGGACACTGTGTGATAATGCCCAGCGCCACACGCTTGCTTTATTGCGTGGCGTTTTCTAAGCACATCATTTTGATAGTGTCATAATTAAACACAATGTCGATATGGCACCTGTCAAGAAAATAAAGACACGGCACTCGGAAAGGTTGCCTAGCCCTGCATCAGGAGTTGGTGAGTTTAGTTTTTTGCCTGGTCCTGGGGACCACTAGGAGATGGTGATTGGCACATGTGAGTTCAGTGGTGTTAATGGTAAGTGGTAAATGGTGCATTTATATAGCACCTTTATCCAAGGCGCTTTACATAGCTTGTGCATCACATTCACCCATACACACATACACACATTCATACACTGATGGCAGTGGAAACCATGCAAGGTACCTACTAGCACATCAGGAGCAATTAGGGGTTCAGTGTCTTGCTCAGGGACACTTCGACAGTAACTCTGCGGGAGCCCGGGATCGAACCGGCAACCTTGCGCTTACCATCCGGTGACTCTACACCTGATCCACTGCCCCCCTGTGTTGTCCTGACACGGGCAGATGTTGTCCGTGGAGTGCTTTGAAGGTGAAGGTGATTCTGTGCAGTACCAGGTGTCACTAGGCCAGGGGTCGGCAACCCAAAATGTTGAAAGGGCCATTTTCGACCCAAAATTAAATTCAAAATCTGTCTGGAGCCGCATTTTATTATTTTTTTTCCTGAGTGTGTGCAAATGTGAACCAAATGGACCCTGGCGGGTCCATTTGGTTCCATTTGCACACAATCATTAACATGGTGAAACACAACCTTTCTTCAGAAATGGAGTTTCTAAAAAAATAAAGGAGTTTTACAGAACTCCATTTCTAGTCCACACAATATCTCTAGTATATTAATCTCAGGTATATTAATGACATAGTAAACTGAGTAAACCTTTGAAAATGGGTGGTTCAGATTGAAAGCTCCACCTCTGATAACTGCTGGGCTTTTTTGACATGGCCAAGTGCTACTTTAACTGGCAACTGTCAGACAGCGCAACACGTTTTGGGTGACTGAAATGTTTATATTATTTTGGTGTGGATCACCCCAGTGTGTGTATGTAATAATGCTACGGCCACTGAGCCACTAGGGCTGTGTTCTGGAGCCGCATGCGGCTCCTGAGCCGCAGGTTGCTGACCCCTGCACTAGGCTATAGGATGGGACCGATGTGGCAGGAGCTTTTTTAGGACCTTAGTGAGTAACCAAGCAGGCAGCAGCAGCATTCCCAACCTTGTTTTTGTGTCCGTTGTGTTTTCTGCCAGGTTACCACCCCACGGCGGCGGCTCCTCCTGCTACGACCAGGAGGTGAGAGCAGGTCGCGTCAGAGTGCCCAGGAGGAGACTGACAGAGTACAGCATCACCTTACCTCCAGGGGGAGGAGTCACACCCACAGGCTCCGCCTCCTCCTCCTCCTACGGGGGCGGAGCCTCAGAGGACAGCCACTCTGAACATTCCTCTACAGCGTCGTACACCAGTTCACCCTGCCAGGACCTTCCTCCTCCTCTCCCTCCTCTACTCTCCTCCAACCAGGACCTTCCTAAACACCACCCACAGCACCAACCACACTACCACCCTCCTGGACCACCTCAACCACAGCACCACACGGTAGGTTAGGCTACCATTCCACTGGAGGTCTGAAGCAAAGATACTGTATGTATGAAGATAGGCATACTCTCATTGGCGCCACTATAGGCGACATGGACTACAAAGCCTACAAATGGTGGGATAAGTAATAATTGATAATAAAGTGAATTTAAAGCTTATATATTTAACGATTTGGCCAAAATAGTGAGAGTTTTTAAAGATGTTACGGTTAGCCTTTGGTACTTTATACCATCTACCAGAGGGGAAATAATAATTATATCATTTTTTAACTGTTTTTATGTTATTCATAAAGTCTTCCTTTAATTAGACCCCCAATATCTCGTCTTTTTGACATCTCTAGCGGCTGCAGGAGGCCTCTAAAGAAATCCCTATAAAGTTTGTCATTGGCTAACAAATAGTCCCAGCGGGACTGCTTGTTAACCAATCAGGGAGAGCCTTGCTGAGCTGCCTCTGATTAAGGAAAAAGGGAGGACTGGTGGAGTCAAATGTGGACTTAGTGCTAATTCCCACCCTAATTCCATCCTTGCCTGTAGACCTGTGATCTGTAACTGATGTTACATCTACTCTACCTTGTTTCTGTCTCCTCCAGCAGAGCTACAGCCCAGGCGTTGCTCCTCCTCCGTTCCCAAACCCTGCTGGTTTCTACCAGAACGTCAGGCACCAGTCCAACCCCAGCTTCCACCCCCGGGGCTACTACGCCGAGGAGGGATACCCCCCGGACAGGGGAGGGTACCCCGCTGTGGACCACCTGGACCGGGGCGGTCCCTACGCCCCGCTGGACCACCTAGACATGGCCAGGACTTACTACGGTCACCAGCAGCAGCATGGACCACCCAGCAGACAGGACTACAGGTAAGGGGCGGATTTAACACTTCCCAATTGAGGGGGGGGGGGGTGAAGTCGCACCCATACCATTTTCTGTTACAGGACTTAGATTACCTCTGGGATTATAAACAGGCTGCCCCAGGGTGACATAAAATTCATGTGTGAGTTAGGGCATTAACCAACTAGTCGACTAGTCGATTGTCGACAAGTAAAACCACTAGTCAACCTCATTGTTACTAGTTGACTAATCAATGAGAAATTCATAAAAACGGAGGTGGTATTATTTTTATTATTGATATTGTTTTAGTCTTACAACATACAGTAAATCTTAGCTGGATTATAGTCACCAATGTAGTTTTCCTTTTACAATAACAAACATCGTAACAGCTACAATGGATGATTGGATGTAGGTTGGAATGGTGAAATGCTGATTTTGTTGGGGGTACAAACCCCAGTTTGTCCCTATTCAATGCTGCATGAATGAGCGCTCAGTTCTGACCCGTCAATGTCGCAACTCTTCTACCAGATGCCCTCGCCCGCCCCCACCCTTTTTTCTTTTTTAATATAATTATTTGTAATACCTGGTACATTAACGACTAGTCGACTAGTAAACTAGGCAACTAGTCGACAGGCAAAAATCACTAAAAGTGAATGCCCTAGTGTGAGTATCAGTATACTATTAAAATGTGATGTGTGGAAAAGGTTTGGAGTTGCAAAAATACTCACATTAGAATAAAGACAACCTGCGTCCATGCAAACTGCATTGGAGGGAGGAGGACCTCAGGGTGAAATGTAGAGTGGAGGTATCTGTGACAAAAATCAAGGACATTATGTATCATGTCACAGGTGACAGGAATCAAGGTAGATTGATGGCCAATGTGTTTTGGTGTGGAATTCTCCTTTAAGCAGTTAGTCCCAGTCAAATCACATCATTAAAGGGGAATTTCACCCATTTTCAAATTTTTTCTGAGAGTGAACATTGTTTGCGTACAAATCCATTTGTACGCTCTCAGGAAAAAAAAGTGTCTAAAGAAATCCATTAACATGGATGTTAACATGTTTCACCATGTTAATGACTTTCTTCAGACCTCCATTTCTAGGAAACACAGAATGGGGGAAACGTTTTTATCATGTCAACCCAGCACCTCTAAGGTATATTAATGACATATTAGAATGTTGAAAATGGGTGGAATTAATCTTTAATTGCCAAATATTTGTCCATTAATTAATCAGTCATCTTCTCTGTGCTGCAGTCCTAACTACAGGTACATGGACCTCCACCACCCGGCCCACAGCAGGAGAGTGGTCCCTGGGGACCCCCGTCTGAGCCGCTCCCCGTCCCTGTGGGACCCCCAGAGCGCTGGTGGTCCTCCTACCCACCAGGAGCTGTGCTCCTGGCACCAACGCAGCTCCTCCTTCAGAACCGGACCCCCGGGGGGTCCCCCAGCACCCAGGCCCCGGTCCCTGGACCGCCAGGGGGCCGTCAGGGTGAAGAACCCCCCAGGTACCACAGGGACCCCCCGCGGGTCACCGCTGGTCACCAGACGACAGTTAACACCCGAACAGGTACAGTAGAGACCCAACAGTCACACGGTCACACACGGTCCTTGTCACTGTTAATAACACTTTCACTGCTTTAGGCATTTGCCTAAAAAAAATAAATAATAAAAACTTTTGCGCCCCCTAGTGGTCACAAAAAGACGGCAGAAATGCTGTTAACAATGGGTTTATTAATTTTGTGTCAACAAAATAACCCCATAAGTCCTAAACCATCATGATACGTTAAAAACTACTGCAATTGTTTTAAACATTTTGTATTTACTTCGTTTTTGGTGTTTATTATTTTCAAGCAATCCCATGCTGTAACTCCTACTGAAATGCAGGTGTGCCACACCGGGAAGAAAAATATCCCGGTGTAGGGGGGGGGGGGGGTTCTGTTTTGCGCAAGGTGGATGAAAATGAAAGCCTGGGTGTCGAGGCTAGTAGAGCCCAGAATCACATTAGGAATTGGCACTGGGTGAAAAAATGGGTTACAAAATCGTGGGATAGAAATTAAGGGTTTCAATATCTGGACTGCTAACTCCAGGGATCAAAGATTTCCGGCACGGTGCCGGAAATCAGGCTTGGGGGAAAAAAAAAAAAAACGAGACCAATGTTGCCAACTGCCAAAATCCAAAATGCAGTGGCACTTCGAAAATGCACTAGAAGGAGGAGCCTGAGCATTGGTTTAATGGTTTTCAACCCAACTCACCAGCAAAAAGCACTAGATTTTCTACCAGGAGTTTTTCAACGCTAGGGGGTCTGGAAAAAAAGCTAAACATAGTGACAAGTTCGCCAAGTTGGCAACACTGACAGAGACACGTGGAGATAGAGAGTGATCAGCGAACCGCGACATTTCAGCGTGTGAGGAGTCGGGACGCTGCAGTTCATGAAGCCAGGTGAAAATACCCTCACCATGATAGATAAAGGCATCAAAAATAAATGGCACTGGGCATGGCTAGATGAGACTGGGCGAGATGGGAAGGCATTTTGATTTTGCAGTTGGTGCAGGAAGCTAAGGGATCGAGTCAGGTGCTTGCTCTTCTGCACTCTGTGCTCACGAAGCTATTATATGGTCCTCAACTGGCGGTCCACGACCGGACGGCCGCACATCTCTGTCTGGACCCTTAAAAATGGTCGAAAGAGAAGGAAAGAAAAAAAAGTCGCCGCGTAATTCCCGGAATAATTGCATAAATAAATGCAAATATGCATGCCTCGCTTGATTTCACAATCCCCACATATTTTCGCATAAGGTTTATAAAGTTACAACCTCACCCATTTGGTCACTTTCACCCAGAATCGCGGTGGGGGTAAGCGCGTCTAAAAAGTCTCTCTCTCTCTCTCTCTCTCTCTCTCTCTCTCTCTCTCTCTCTCTCTCTCTCTCTCTCTCTCTCTCTCTCTCTCTCTCTCTCTCTCTCTCTCTCTCTCTCTCTCTCTCTCTCCCTCCACCTAACAAAACGTCGTGCGCCGTGTGTGGGTGGGGGGGCGCGCCGCGCCAGCCGCTGCTGGTTAAAGTTGTTGCGTGGCGGTGCTGTACACACATCCAGCTTATATTACTGTCGGGACTCGGTCGGAAGGGGTACTCACCCCAGGTAATGGCAATACTAATCAGTGTTCTTAAACTCCGTCGAACGGACAGTTGTTGTAAAGTTGACAGGTCTTGCACATGTGTCCAGTGCGTAGTCACCTCTATGTCTGGTTGAACTGATTTAGAAGCGTGATACTGAAATGATTGATTATTTACTCTATTAGAGAAATCAGTCATTTTACATGTATCTCAATCGCAGTTTGTGCAGGACCGGGTCTAGGCATGGGGGGGCAACGCCACCCTAAATGCCCAGACTGCTCCACCAAACATGATGGCATGCAAAACAACCCAAATTTCAACGATAATTTTTCAGTCGCAGTTTGTGCAGGACCGGATCTAGGCATGGGGAGGGGGGGCAACGCCACCCTAAATGCCCAGACTGCTCCACCAAACATGATGGCATGCAAAACAACCCAAGATATTTCAAATTCAAAGTGCTTATATACAATGGGGGAAATAAGTATTTGACACGCTGATGATTTTGTAAGTTTTCATGGTTAGAATGAAATGAGCACTCTGTCATTTTTATGGTACTTTTATTTGAACAAATAGAGGCAGAATATCAACAAAAATGTCCACAAGAAACCATTTTTTAAAGGTTATGAATTAATTTGCGTTAGATCTGGTGAAATAAGTATTGGACACCCAAGCACAGTCTGACTTCGTACTTGGTGGAGAAACCTTTGTGGGCAAGCACAGTAGTCAGAAGTTTCTTGTAGTTGGTCACCAAGTTTGCGCACATCTCAGGAGGGGTTTTGGTCCACTCCTTTTTAGAGATCCTCTCCAAATCCTCAAGTTTTCGAGGGTGTTGCATTCCAACTCGAAGCTTCAGCACCCTCCATAGATTTTCCATAGGATTAAGGTCTGGAGACTGGTTAGACCACTCCATAACCTTAATATGCTTCTTCTTGAGTCACTCCTTTGTTGCCTTGACTGTATGTTTTGGTTCGTTGTCATGCTGGAAGACCGAGCCACGACCCATCTTCAGTGGTCTGGCTGAGGAAAGGAGGTTCTTGTCCAAGATGTTGCCCCCATCCATCGACCTCACAATGCGGTAAAGTTGCCCTGTACCCTTAGCAGAGAAACAGCTTCAAAGCACAATGTTTCCAACTCCATGCCTGACAGTGGGGATGATTGTGTTAATGATTTGAAGGCAACACACTACATATTGAAATCCTGCACTGCCCGCAATGTCCCCTTGCTCAAGAACCCACATAGAGGCCTGTCTAAAGTTTGCCAATGAACACCTAAATGATTCAAAGCAGGCTGGGGGTCATGTGATGTGGTCAAATAAGACCAAAATTGAACTCTTTCGCATCAATTTGACTCATTGTGTTTGGAGGAAGAGAAATGCTGAATACAAACCCAACACCACCATCCCCACCGTCAAGCATGGAGGTGGAAACATTATTCTTTGGGGCTGTTTCTCTGCTAAGGGTACAGGGCAACTTCACCGCATTGTGTGGCCAATGGATGTGGCCATGTACCGCAGGATCTTGGACAAGAACCTCCTTCCCTCAGCCAGAGGACTGAAGATGGGTCGTGGCTGGGTCTTCCAGCATGACAACAAACCAAAACATACGGTCAAGGCAACAAAAGGAGTGACTCAAGAAGAAGCATATTAAGGTTATGGAGTGGTCTAACCAGTCTCCAGACCTTAATCCTATGGAAAATCTATGGAGGGTGCTGAAGCTTCGAGTTGGAAAGCAACACCCTCGAAAACTTGAGGATTTGGAGAGGATCTCTAAAGAGGAGTGGACCAAAACCCCTCCTGAGATGTGCGCAAACTTGGTGACCAACTACAAGAAACTTCTGACAACTGTGCTTGCCCACAAAGGTTTCTCCACCAAGTACGAAGTCAGACTGTGCTTGGGTATCCAATACTTATTTCACCAGATCTAACGCAAATTAATTCATAACCTTTAAAAAATGTTTTCTTGTGGACATTTTTGTTGATATTCTGCCTCTATCTGTTCAAATAAAAGTACCATAAAAATGACAGAGTGCTCATTTCATTCTAACCATGAAAACTTACAAAATCATCAGCGTGTCAAATACTTATTTCCCCCATTGTATATCTATATATATATAGATATAAAACGATATATATATATATATATATATATATATATATATATATATATATATATATATATATATATATATATAACGATATATATATATATATATATATATAGATATATATATATATATATATATATATATATATATATATATATATTATATATATATATATATATATATATATATATATATATATATATATATATATATATATATATATATATATATATATATATATGTGTGTGTGGGTTTGGAAAGTTCAGGCCCAGGATTTTTTTTTGCTTTAATCCCTGTAACTCTTGAAAAGCATCTGAAATGATAAACTGCCCCTCGCAAAGGAGGACATGGTCACACTAATGAGCCCTTCTCTAAACCACACACTTTGCAGCAGAGTTTAGTCACTGCCCAATGCCAGTACAAATAATTTAGCAACTGTTGCTATGCAGGTCAAGCTTTCCTGGTCAGGCTTTCCTCTTTTAATGTGCCTATTGGACAAGGATGGCTTGGGGAGGGGCTTCGTGAGGGGATAATTTCATTGGAAGTTGCTCAGCAAAGAGCCATTCTGATTGGCTGCTGTTTATCTATAATGTCCTCACGTTGTGAGGTAAGTGTATTGCTTTTTATTTGTTTATTTAGATTGGACACCGCTGCACATTAATTAACACTAGTAATGTAAATATAACTGACTAACCCTATCATGTGTTATTATTTGCATCATGTGAAATGATGAATCCTGGACATATAATAAATCCAGTAATCAGCAAAGCGATCATTTGATTATTGCTCTGGTCTAAAACACACACTCTGGCTGAATGTGAATGGAAGTTAAAAAGAAAGAAAAGAAAAAAAAAAGCCAACGGTTCTCAAGAGTTCTAAACCTAAAAGGCCTAAATGCTGCAAAACATCCTGATTCTGCAGCGCATGCCTGTCCTTGTACACAACATAAGTGGGTAATGAGTTTATGTTTAACTGAATAAGAAGGCATTACGTTTTAAATAGCCCTTCCCCAGGCTCTGAAAACAAAGCTCTTATTTTGTTGTTGTTTTTGTTTGTTTGTGTGAATTCTGCAGATGAACCAAAGACGACTCCAACAGCAGCAACAGCAGGTCCATCAGAGACCTGGTCCTGTAGACCACACACAGAGACCTGCTCCTGTAGACCACACACAGAGACCAGCTCCTGTAGACCACACACAGACTACACCTTGTTGGTCTGCAGACGACAACTCGGAGATTTACAGTCAAGTGTAAAACAGTAGAGCTCTGCCTGTCTCCTCCAAACAGACTGCTATAGACTGCAGACTACTGCTACGGTCTACAGACTACTGCTACGGTCTACAGACTACTGGTACAGTCTACAGACTACTGCTACGGTCTACAGACTACTGCTACGGTCTACAGACTACTGCTACGGTCTACAGACTACTGCTACGGTCTACAGACTACTGCTACGGTCTACAGACTACTGCTACGGTCTACAGACTACTGCTACGGTCTACAGACTACTGCTACAGTCTACAGACTACTGCTACGGTCTACAGACTACTGTTACAGTCTACTGTGCTGTTACAGTTTACTGTTACAGTCTACAGTCACATACTACAGACCACTGCCACAGTCCACAATCTACAGACTACAGTCTACTCTTACAGTATAGAATCTACAGACTACAGTCTACAATCTACAGTCCACTGCTACAGTCTACAGACCACTGCCACAGCCCACGATCCACAGACTACTGTTACAGTCTATACTCTGCTGTTACAGTTTACTGTTACAGTCTACAGTCTACTGTTACAGACTACAAACTACTGCCATAGTCTACAGACCACTGCCACAGCCCACAATCTACAGACTACAGTCTACTGGTACAGTCTATAGTCTACTGCTATAGTCTACAGACTTCAGTCTACTGCTATAGTCTATAGACTACAGTCTACTGTTACAGTCTACAATCTACAGTCTACAGACTACAGTCTACAGAATAGACTACAGTCTACTGCTATAGTCTATAGACTACAGTCTACTGCTATAGTCTATAGACTACAGTCTACTGCTACAGTCTACAGCCACAGTCCACAATCTACAGACTACAGTCTACAGACTACAGTCTAGTGCTACAGTCTACAGCCACAGTCCACAATCTACAGACTACAGTCTACAGTCTACAGACTACAGTCTACTGCTACAGTCTACAGTTTACAGACTACAGTCTGGAGGTCTGTCAGTTGGAAGGTGTGGCAAAAAAATGGTATCTACTAAATGAACCTGAGAGCAGACATGAGGATAACTATGGTGCTTACAACAGCCTATGCCTTTATTCCAGATGCTATTCCACCACTGACAGCAGTTTCTGGTGCTTCCTTATAACCTGCGACCCGACGCGACCCAACCGCTGCACCCAGCGCCTGTTTAACAGTAGACTTTCGGGAACAGACTATTTTCCAACCTGGCAACGTGGCCAACCGAACTAGAGGAATGTTTACACGACGATTATCAGCTGGTTTGTCCCTTTATGAGAACAGCCTGTTGAAATCGTCAGAATGTGATGCCATCGGACTGACTAACTGCTCACAATGCATAAAAAAGAAATCTAATCTAAACTAAACTAAAAAGACATTTACTCCTTGACGGTGTATTTTTACCGTGTTTTACAAATCTGCACGCATTCTATTTTATTTTTTTATTGTTTTCATCCCTTTACAGTGTCAGATTTTGAATGTATTAAACGTTTCTTTGGACAGATGTTTAAAAACGTCTTATCTGAGAAAACCTCATCATTGTAAAAAGGTACTATATAAAAATACTACACTATGTGTATACAAACAATAAATCATTTAGACTAGCACAGAGCCATATGTGGCTGCAAATCTATATTCTGTCACAATTTTACCTAGATTGCGATTAATGAAAGATTGTTGAAAATAAATAAAATAGTGAAAGTAGCGCCTATTTTTAAAAGATTAATAATTGTGCAACAAAATCTGATACAGGGTTAAGTGGTTAATCACACTAATCAATTTAGTCGATTTGTTTAAGAACAAATCTAGAATTAGAATTTTGTGTTGATCCGTTGGTTGTATATATTATGAAATAAATATTATTCAGCTACGCTACATGAGCAAGATTAAGTCCATTAGTCCATAAGTCAATATGTTTCAGTTAATTCTGTGGTTTTCAACCTTTTTCATACCAGGGACCACTATTGGATGTTGAGTTTAGTGTCTCTGACACAAAACCAAGAATTGATTGTGTAAAATGAAACCTAATGGACTCGTAAAGGCACCATTTGGTTTCATTTTACACTCTCAACAGTTACAGATCTATGAGGGTCCATTTGGTTACCAACTGTCCATCATTCAGACCACCTGAATTCCTCTCGGGGACCGCTGGTGGTCCCCGGACCACAGGTTGAAAACCACTGAGTTAATTAGTTGCCCAGCAAAATAATTAATAATTGAATTGCCCACAGCTGTGACCTAGAGACAAGGCATTGGTTATTTTTGCGTAAATAATGAAAACTCCACAGTGTCGTTTTACTGTCACTGAAACCATGCAGTAATCCTGGGCTCTAGACTGCCTCCCTCTGGACAGAAAGGGAACTGACACACAGGGGCAGAATAAAAACATTAGATTACAAAAATAGAAAAATAAATCCACATCCGCACCAAAGGTTTCCATAATCAAAGTTAGTTTAAAAAGGAGGTGGATTTAAAAATATGAATACAAAGATTAGAAATGAAAGAACGAGAACAAATATAAAGTCGGTATCAATCAAAGGGTGTTATCTTTTTTTCTGTGAAGCAATGCGTCCATGCAATCCCTAATCTAATAATATTATCGCACTTTCTGAAATTTCCCAACTGAAATCTTCGCTCGCAATCCCCTGAATCATGTACAGTCATGTGTCATCCTGAACGGTTTGGGCGTGCCTTTTATTTATTTGTTTTGTTGTTTTTTAGTTCTAATTCACATAGAAATGGTTCCGTTCTACATTGTTGGAACCATCAGTGCTTTCATGGGAGCTGCGGAACATTTTAGGGTTTCTGCCCCAGTATAAACTCTGTGCCTCTGGTTCCATTTGAAGTAGAGATGCCCCGATCAGGTTCTTTGGTCCCAATCAGTGATCGATCTCTGATTGTTTTTTTTCTCTCGATTGTGAGTAAAAACAAACTATGTAGAGGGAGGTTTGAATATTTAGTCACAAAAATGGTTTAAAATATCGATTTTTCCAGAAAAAAAAAAATAACAATCAGCAACTGAGTCATTTGGAGTGAATATTGGCCCATGTGATCAGAGCATCTCTAACTTCGGACAAAAATATGAATGACAGAATCGCTTCACCCTCAATACTGGTACTGGTATGATACTAGGCTGGCTAAAACCAGACCGAATCAGCTGTTGGCTAAAAATGCCAGTCAGCAGATAGGTCTGGAATAGCTCAATTGTACACCCATTTCCAACTCCAGAAAATTGGGTTGGCCAATTAGGTCACAGTATGCAAAAATATTTAAATACTGTCTAAATACTGTCCAAATTTCTGGAGTTGGAAATGGACGTACAATTGAGCTATTTCAGACCAATTTGCTCGCCATTTTTTTTTGCCAACAGCTGATTAAGTCTGGCTTTACTGGTACAGATACTGGTACTGGTACAGTTACTGGTACTGGTACTGTGCTGGTACGTTACAGTGGAGCTTTCTGATCAGGTTTCACTGCAGACTGACTCATTCCTCAGGCCGTCCAAACCGTTCAACAATCATTAACATGAAATGAATAATCAGCAGAAATGTTCATTCAATACGTAGCTATAGGCTGTGAGTGATTTAACATGATAGATATGCATGTTGTTTTTTCTACTGTTGGGGTTATAATAAATAATTATTCCAGACATTTATCATAGAAACGGGATACTATTGATAGTAATAAATCCTGTCCTCTGTTCCAGCTGTTATAGAGATAAAACAGCATAGCTTTAGTTTCGCACGGCTGTATTTCACATCACTGTGTCAGAGCGAACACAGACAGTGATTATCCACGCTTAAAGGAGAATTCCAGTCATTTTCAACATTTTACTGTCATTAATATACAATACCTTAGAGATGTTGTGTGGAAAAAGTTCCCCCATTCTGTGATTCCTAGAAATGGAGGACTGAAAAAAGAATAGAGCTTTTCTGTCCTGTTTGTACAGAGTGAACTAAACTAAACTAAACTACCTGCCAAATGCCGCAAGACATTGTTATTATTCAGAGAAAGAACTGTTGAAATAAATGATGTACAGTAGTTAACAAATTATTTCATTTAAGTAATGGTTCTCAAACTAAGTAATGGTTCTCAAAATGTGGGTCAGGACTCAACTTGGGACACATACAGACATATAAGCGGTCCTCCAAAAGAGTTAACATTACAGACCAACATATAGGTACGATTATAGATAGAAGTGTATAATAAATACAGGGTATCGTTCGGCACATTTCTAAACAGGATTATTTAAGTGCTTTTTAAAAGATGTCTTTAATACCTCTAAAACATGATCGACATTTGATGTCAAAACACAACCAACCAACCAACAATCAATACCTATAATCAATACACATATCCAAGTAAAACAAAACAAAACAAAGGTTGCTCTGAAAACAGAAGCAGTGTTTTACAGCATAAATATATTGTTCTGTTATTAATTCTTAAACCTCTTCCATCCTCGGGTGTGTCTGAATTTGGACATGCCGTTTATTATGAAACGTGAACAAAAGATATTTTCTACAATTTCCAGAAATAGTGAAAAAAAGGATCAAATCTACAGAACATCAGAGTGTTTTGTCTTGAGAAGCATCAAGGCTTGTAGATCTTCTGTTTTTATTGTTTTCTATTCAAATAGCCATAAGGGCTGTGACCTGTATTTAAATGCATTAATTTATTAATGATGATTTGTACCACTACTGGAATACCCGCTGGCTTTTAGACTTTTTACAATCAAATATTAATCAAATGTTGACTCTGAACATAATGAACTTTGTAGAGAACAGTGTGGTGTTGTAGCCGCATGAAAACAACAGCGCACCACACTGCAGTATAATGTACATTAAGGCTTGTTTTTTATCTTTATCTTTTTTTTTACTGATTTTTATATTTATGTTGTCTTTATAGTAGTTTTACAAGCGAACAAAATGGATGTAATAAATAATGGTAATAATAATCATGTTGTTGTTTATGAGAAATTCAAAGAAACTTTTTTTGTAGTGAAAATAATTGTCTCTGTGGAATTAAAATAAAATATTGTAATTAAATTACACCCTCTGCTGTCCTATAATTATTTACATGGCTTGAATGAATGACCACTCCACTCAACAACAGACCTAGCCTGGACCAACATAGCATACACAACTGATGTAACATTTCCGAAATGGGTGCGGCGCACCCATACCATTTTCAGTTGCAGGACTTTTATTAGTGAACTAAAGCATCAATAATAACATCAGTTGTTGTTGAAGTTGCAACAGACACGCAGCATGCATAAAGCTAAAGGTCTGACTCAGAGAGTTTTCTGTTTTCAAAATGGTGAATGGTGCATTTATATAGCGCCTTTATCCAAGGCGCTTTACATAACTTGTGCATCACATTCACCCATACACACACACACACACACACACACACACACACACACACACACACACATTCATACACTGATGGCAGTGGACACCATGCAAGGTACCTACTAGCACATCAGGAGCAATTAGGGGTTCAGTGTCCTGCTCAAGGACACTTCGACACTAACTCTGCGGGAGCCTGGGATCGAACCGGCAACCTTGTGGTTGACTCTACCCCTGAGCCACTGCCACACAGTTTTCATTGATGAAATGCTGTTGGTTTAGTGGCGTCACAGCTGTAGTTAGTTCCGAGCAGTAGTAGTGTTTCACATCATTTTAATTACAAGCACTTTAATTTGAAATATCTTGTTGTTTTGCATGCCATCATGTTTGGTGGGGCAGAATGGGCATTTACCAACGTCCTGCAGATCAATAGTGCAGGAAGAGGTCAAAGGTGAAGGGAGGAGGGGGTTGTGGAGGAGCTAGTGACTTATTTTTCCGTTGGTTTTGGTTCTTATCAGTTTGTTCATGTTTGTTCTATTTCCAGTGTCTTTGAGACTGGGAAAACGTGGCAGCACTGAAAACAGGTTGTCAGAGGCACTTGCCCATCGGGCAAGTACAGGTCATGCTCTACTTGCCCTATTAGTAATTACCATCATTTAAACGTGTATAATATCAGTGTTTTGATGTGCACCACAGAAACTATGGACAGCCACAAAGTTGCCCCAAGACCTACTTTTAAAATTCACAGATTACATTTAAAAAAGGGAAAAGAAATATATAGGCCTGGCTATACAGGGGTGAATGGGGGAATCAGCCTTTTACGGAGGCCAGTTTTGAATTGCAGCCGTCCGTAGGCCTAGGTGCTCTTGGAGAGTGGAGGATTTGGAGGAGTCAAGAGAAAAAAAAATAGAAATCATCAAACACACAAGCTTTTATTTCTTTTTTTATTGTTTGGGGGGGGGGGGGGGGGGGGTAGTACCAGCCTGGTGCACTAGGGGTGTCCAACAGTAGCTAGCTACACTATGTGAACCTGCTGCTCCATCCTGATTGGAGGAGAATTGACCCACCACCTGGGGAACTTTTATTAGCTCCTCTGCTAACGTGGGGGAGGGGGAAACTCCATATATGGTCTGCACACCTTATAATAGAGCATTTTAACAGAAAACAATATTTTTTGGGTGATATCTGACAAAAGTGAAATCACTTCCCCTACCTTTAAATATGGAATATGGAAAGTTGATTAACCAGATGTAACGCTTTGAGAGCGTAAAAGTGCAACCAAATGGACCCTTGCGGGTCACTTTTACGCTCTCAAGAGTTAAAATATTCATCTGAACTAGCCAGAGAATGTAAAAGAATGTTTTTTTTTTTTTGTTTTTTTTTGTTTTTTTTTTAATCTATTTTTGCCTGTTTTGTTTGTGAAACCCAGCCTGGAATTGTGGACAAAAGCAAAAGAAATCTTTAATTTGGGGTATTGTGGGGCTAAAATATCATCAAATGGTGGTCCGTGGCTTTAGTTAAGTCTTTAGTCTTGGCCCTCCACAATATTTTATGTAGGCCTACTCATTTGGCCCCTGTGGAAAGATAACTGCCCACCACTGCACTACGTGTCCAACAGACCCTGTGGGGGTTTGTCACAGGATAACTGCTCAGCACAGTGTTGCCAACTTGGCGAATTTGTCACTATATTTAGCTTTTTTCCCCCAGACCGACCCTTAGTGAAAAACTCCTGGCGAAAAATCTAGTGCTTTTTTGCTTGTGAGTTGGGGCGAAATTGGTTGACAGGCGCCAGGTATAAAACCCTCGTTTTTCACCGTTGGTAACCAAAGGACCCTTATGGATCTGTAACCTTTGAGGTCGTAAAATGAAACCAAATGTCCATTTGTCATTTTACGCTCTCAAGAGTTAAATTATATTCAAACATCTGAATTACTTAATTTTCAAGAATTCACACATTTAGAAAATGTAGAAGAATTGCTATTTTGACCAAAATTTTGCCAGTCTTTTCTCCTAAATTAGAATAAACAGTGGGCCCTGGTATGAAAATGGTTGAAAACCCACTGCTCTAGTGCAGGGGTTTTAGACCTTTTTGACACCAGGGACCACCATTTATTCGACATTTGAGCCACGGACCACCATTTGATTACATTTTCACCCCCAAAGATTTTAAACTAAAGATTTTATTATTATTTATTTATTTTTTTATTTTTGCTTTTTTAGCCACAATTCCAGGCAGGAATTCCAATTCCAGGCACTTAATTCTACAACAAAACAGTGTAGAATTAAGTGGTGCTAATTCAGATGATGAAACCAAATGGACCCGTATTTGGTTTCATCTTTACACTCTCAAGAGTTACATCTGGTTAACCAACTTTCCATCATGTAACCTCTACTCAGGGACCATTGGTGGTCCCCGGACCACCGGTTGAAAACCCACCGCTCTAGTGCAGGGGTTTTCAACAGGTGGTCCAGGGACCACCAGTGGTCCTTGAGAGGGTTCCAGGTGGTCCCCAGGCTAAATGATGGAAAGTTGCTTAGCCAGATGTAACTCTTGAGAATGTAAAAATGAAACCAAATGGACCCTTGCGGGTCCATTTGGTTTCATTTTTACACTCTCAAGAGTTAAAATATTCATCATCTGAATTAGCACCACTTAATTAAGAAGTTTACACTGTTTTGTTGGCAAAATCCAGCCTGGAATTGCCAACAAAACCAAAACAATTCTTTAATTTTAGGTCTTTGGTGTGAAAATGTAATCAAATGGTGGTCCGTGGCTCAAATGCTGAATAAATGGTGGTCCCTGGAGTCAAAAAGGTTGAAAACCCACTGCTCTAGTGCATTTTGGAAGTATATTTTGTATGTTGTCAGGTTGGCAGCCCTGGAGCCTGACATCCCAGTAGTTCCGGGATAACAAACAGAACAGAACAGAACAGCAGCTCGTATTTCACCACTAACATTCAGATACGGTTCGTTTTGGTCCATTTGGTTCGGCTGACACACTGCACAGCATCAGGTAAACCTGCAGCGGTCCGCGGACCACCCGCGGACCACCAGAAACACACACACAGTGAAACAAACAGCGCCGTTGTGTCTGCTTGTTTTTAGCCTCGTAGCGTTAGCATGTAGCTTAGCATTAACACTGTCTGTGCAGGGTCCATTTGGTTACTGGGTGGTCCGTGAGGGTTCATTTGGTTACTGGGTGGTCCGTGAGGGTTCATTATGTTACTGGGTGGTCCGTGAGGGTTCATTTGGTTACTGGCTGGTCCGTGAGGGTCCATTTGGTTACTGGCTGGTCTATGGGGGTCCATTTGGTTACTGGGTGGTCCGTGAGGGTTCATTTGGTTACTGGGTGGTCCGTGAGGGTTCATTTGGTTACTGGGTGGTCCGTGAGGGTTCATTTGGTTACTGGCTGGTCCGTGAGGGTTCATTTGGTTACTGGCTGGTCTATGGGGGTCCATTTGGTTACTGGCTGATCTATGGGGGTCCATTTGGTTACTGTCTGGTGTATTTGGTTACTGACTAATCCGTGGGGGTCCATTTGGTTACTGTCTGGTGTATTTGGTTACTGACTAATCCGTGGGGGTCCATTTGGTTACTGTCTGGTGTATTTGGTTACTGACTAATCCGTGGGGGTCCATTTGGTTACTGACTGGTGTATTTGGTTACTGACTAATCTGTGGGGGTCCATTTGGTTACTGACTAATCCGTGGGGGTCCATTTGGTTACTGACTAATCCGTGGGGGTCCATTTGGTTACTGACTAATCCGTGGGGGTCCATTTGGTTACTGACTAATCTGTGGGGGTCCATTTGGTTCCCAGCTCCCCATCACTTAGCTGTGTTTGTCTGTCATATACTATGACTGTCATGTCTTATTAATCCTGTGTGTGTGTGTGTGTGTGTGTGTGTGTGTGTGTGTGTGTGTGTGTGTGTGTGTGTGTGTGTGTGTCAATCAGTGAAGTGAATGGAAAAAGTATCTACAGTTGGAGGTACAGCATAGTGTAAACATTTACTACTATTACTATTTTGAAAAACCTTTTGGAATAGTGCAACATGCCAGTCTATTGACATGTTGTGAGCTTGTAGACTGGCCATTTCAACTATTGAAAAGGTTTTTTTTTAATAGTTTAAAAAGGCAAATAAGTTAAGGGATAAGGGGTTTAGCTGTGACAAAAGTCTAGACCAAAGTGTATGCAGATGGAGGTACAGCATGGGAGGTATAGCATAGTGTAAACCACAAAAAATGTGGCAAAATGAAATGTTGTTCTCTTCACTTCAAGTGCTGGCAGGTGTGTGACAGTCACAGGTGTGTGCCACTAATTCACAGGTGTGTGTGTGTGTGCGCGTGTGTGTGTGTGCGTGCACAGGCACATAATCATGGGTCCTGTCACTTTCTTGACTTTGTTTATGCCGTTTATGACTCCATGTCTTCAGAATCTGCCCAAAGCAAGGTTGAATTTGCCATTGAGGCAGTTTTAAGGGTGTAACGCACATGTTAATCAGTGTTACTCATTCCAGAAATGTCTGATCTCCACAAGTCATACCTTGTTGTAAAGGTGATTAATCAGTGATTAAAACGATATAAGATACAATATCAATTCAGGGCTTGACATTAACACTTGCCCGCTTGCCCGGGGCAAGTAAAAAAAAAATGGTGGGGCAAGTGAAGACTGCTACCTGGTTGCCCGATTGGGCAAGTGTGCAACTTAGTGCACTATAACACAACACAAGATAAATTTGTCTTGAAGGCAGTCATTGCACTCTGCCTCTGTGTCTTTCACTGCTTTCTAGCTATCCACAATTCCAGGCTGGATTTGGGAAACAAAACAGGCAAATTAACATACACATCAAAATGACCATTAATCTTCTACAGTGTAGACCTGGGCTAATTAAGATGATGAATTTTAACTCTTGAGAGTGTAAAAATGAAACCAAATGGACCCTTGAGGGTCCATTTGGTTTCATTTTTACGTTCTCAAGAGTTACATCTGGTTAACCAACTGGGGACCACCTGGAACCTGGGGGGCAAGTGACTATGACCTGAGGGCAAGTAGAACCTGACTTGCACTTGCCCAATGGGCAAGTGCCTCGGAGACCTTAATGGATTGCATTTTTATAGCGCTTTTCCAAGTGCTCAAAGCGCTTTACAATGGTCCATTCATTCATACATTGGTGTCAACCATTACATCATACCTTAGTGTCAACCCCTGCAATTGGTATTATTAAGGTGGAGAAAATAATTCACAAAGTTAGGTTTCCGAATTCATGTTGGCCAGTTTAGTAGTAGTAGTATTGGTAGTGATATTGATACTTTCTATATCCTTGGGAAGTTATCACAGAGCTATAATCACAGAGCAGGACCAGCAGTCAGAGAGAGTTTCACAGAGTTATTTATTACACATTCACTAGTTCCTGTTAGTCTGTCAGGACCAACATTCCTCAACCTGTAGGACCAGTCTAGCTCTGGTCCATAGCTCCACTGCTTGTATGACTGCAGTGGAGCTCTGTGAAATGGGTATTGGGTAATCCCTGGAACGGAGCTCTGACCAACTTCTCTTTTGGAGTGGAAATATAAAGAACATTTTACCTACTCACCAAAACAAACACGTCTTGTGAGATTAGAAAGAATACTTTCCTTAGAGGAATCACTCCGATTCCACTAAGAAACAGGAATATTAAAAAGAAATATACTCCATAGAGAATATTTTTCTTCCAGTGAAAAACAAACACGTTCTGTCCCAAAAAGTCAATTTTATCCGTTGTGGTGGGGGCTCAGAGTGTGTTTTATCTGTGTTTTGGGGCCTCGGAGTGTTAAGGAAAGTAGTCTTTCTAAAACATCCTTTATATTTCCACTCCATAAGAGAGGCTGTTCGGAGTTCCATCCCAGAGGTTACATTGTCTTTCTCTCACAGAGCTCCACTGCAGGGCAGAGTCATAGAAACAGTGGAGCTATGGACCAGAGCTCTGAGTCCTCACTATGCTTCAAGTATCGTGTGTTCTGTGCATTCATTGTGCCGCTGTTAAGCTGTATGAAATACTGTCCATTAATATAGTAGTGTCAACTGTATTAATTGATGGTCAGAGTCCCGTGGTGGGAGTTCTGCTCTGGTTTTTGGTCAATATTTTTGTGGAGGTCACTGGGGGTCACGCAGTAAAAGTAAACAAATCCAAAGAAACTAACTTCCTTTGTATTGTTGACCTGTTTCTAAAATAGTAGCACATCCTTTGTTCATATTTGACTCCTCTATCACAGCCGTCACAAGGAATTATGTATTTTGTGTCCATATCACTACGCGCAAAAAGTAGTACTACATGGTTATGGATCCTCACACAGCTTACACACTGAGCGTGAAGTGTCTACGGTGTGACCTCTGGCAAAAACCACTGATCTACAAGATCACAGCATCACCAGGTTGTAAAAGTGGTGCCATGTCATTATTCCGACCTCCCATTGTTGCAACCTCCCATTGTTCCGAAAATACGAGATGCAAAACCCTACCCTTCTCCAACCGTAACCCTAAGCTAAGCTTAAACTCCCGACCCTCAACCTAACCTCACAGACCTAACGGTCTGTGAGGTTAGTTGATAGTTAGTTACCGTATTTAGCTGATAGTGGATTTCAAGCACATGTTCTGAATAATGGGAGTTCTGATCTGTGGGACTTCGGTACTTAGATCAGTCCCCGTAAAAGCCAGAGGTTTTCTAGAGCCAGCGACCAAATACTCCTGAAATTTAATCTGTGCAACTTAAATGTATGTTTAATGGGACCACCTTTGTGGCTGTCCATAGTTTCTGTGGTGCATGTCAAAACACTAATATTATACAAGTTTAAATGAATCGTAATTAATATTTTCGGGGGCAAGTATCCATGTACTTGCCATGACCTGGACTTGCCCGATGGGCAAGTGGCTCTGGGACTTTAGTGTCAGCCCCGTAAAACCACATTTTAACCGTGACAGATTATTCGAAAACAACCAAATGAATTTCACAGTAAATGAAATTCCACGTCCCTCTCACGTATTAGGAGGACAATATCAGTCATCAGAAAAGGAAGATGGGTTGTTTTCGAATAATCTGTCATGGTTAAAATGGAGTTTTAAGTTATAATGGGTTTGTATAGGAAGGAGGAGGATACGCTAAAATGAACATCAAATATCTAAATACTGAAAGGAGTAAATTGTCTGGTGTGTTCATATGGGACTGAGTTTTTTAAAGTGGAATATCCCTTTAAGAATCGTAAGTGAATCCTCTAGAACCCTAGAAATCTGTAAACTGTAAATGCATCAATCAATCAATCAACCAATCAATCAATCAGAGCACATGTTATTGGCAGTGATAGTGGTGTTTATATGTTAGTGGTGGTAATAATAGTAGTAATATCTGAGCATTGTCTAACATTGATCTCCTCTGTGTGTTGGTTTGATTCCAGGCGAAACCAAAAGGACACAACTTCCGTCAGAACACAGAGACAGTACTGTGAGGAAATATCTTCAGGTGAATAATAATACCGTCCTCACATCTATTTTATACAGGTTTATGTTCTATAGATTGTGTTAACTCACTTATAGGGTGGTACATAACAAAATAAATCCAGTTTTATGAAATACCTTTGTTTCACACTGAAATAATGTATTCAAAGATCTGTGCTGCATTTTCTTGGTTTTCCAAAAAATATCAGATCTACAAGCTCAAAGATGAGCTCGAATTGAATACCATGACAGAAATGGAAATAATATCCACAGGACAAAATACTAAATGTGTGTTTTTAAAGATTCAATCATGAACAAAGACTAATGTAATTAGTTCTTTTTTGTCTTTCTTTAGTTTTTACTTGAACATAAGTACAGTATTTTCTTTACAGTAGAAGATAACTTGTTCAGGCTTCAGAGTAATGTGTTGAATGTCATATCTGCAGTATGCATTACTTACATTTTCAGGAGAGCAGGCCATAAAATCAAGCTTTTTAACTTTTTACTTTTTCAGTCATTTGATACTAAGAAATAAAAACAGACATGTTTCACATTAAAAAAATATAAAGTATTGATCACTATATCTATTAGTTATATTGGTTCAAGGGCAGTCTGTAGGTCTAATGAAGTTCCAGGGGGGCACTTTCTTAACCCTAACCCCATGGTGTCCAAAAAAGGTTTGACCAGATTGACACGTATTGGCTTGTTCCAAAAGTTGTAAATAAATAATATTGTCTCTAGAAAAGCATGTACTTATCTTGCATACCGGTATTTAGTTACTCATATCCTATAGCAGTGGTTTTCAGCCATTTTCATACCAGGGCCCACTGTTTATTCTGCACTGTAGCCATGGAGGACCACCACCCAAAACCAACGGGTCCATTTGGTTTACAGATCTAAAAATAAAATGTCAGCCTAGTGTTGTAAAGTCTAATAGAGTAGGTCATGTATTGATGTTATTGATCCTCTCTCCTCCAGGTCAGTCTCTATGTCAGGCAGAAACGGATCGGCCGCATGTGATGCAGACTGCCGGATCTCTGAGGACCACCAGGTGGTCCCCCATGTGGAGCTGATGGAGCTGGGACCCCTGCTGGAGGAGGAGGGGGCGGCGGGGGGCCGGCCCAGGGACCACCTGGGACTGCACTCTGAGGTAAGGAAACACAGGGAACCTCTAAATTTCAGTCCTGCCAACTTGCACGTATTTTGCATAGAAACCACTGCAATTCTAGGTCAAAGTACTCACGTGTGATATTCATAACCATATTATGAATGTAATTTTGATGGACCCTGATGGATATTTTTTTTTAATATTATATCCATATATTAGTGAGAATAGGAAAAGGACTGTATATCCTTCGATAACTGAACAAAATTTAGAAAAGGACCACCGACTATCAGACAGTCGGAAAACAGAGTACTTGAGTTGAAACCAATTGTAATAGTCTCAAGTAACACAAAGTAAGTACTTAGCCAAAATGTACTTACAGCAAGCTTTAAGAGCATTTAGGATTAGGGTTAGTATGTTCAATTGCAATTCAGAGCTATGGATCAGAGGTAAAATGGTAACCCTATCTCTGAGTAAATGTACCCAGAGGTAAACAACATGAAATCAGTGGAAAACACTCCTGAACCAAATGGACCCTTAGACCAAAATGACATGCAAACAAAGTATTTTATTACCAGTCAACGGAGTCATGTTTCTTTGTTGAATAATCCAGTCGTATTCTGGTGGAGAGCATTTAATACGGAAGCACAGACAAGCACCATAATGAACGAAGGCTCTCCCAACATCCCTAAGGATGTTGGGAATATTTAACACAATTCTAATCACAATAAATTGTCGTCATAGTTACACATGGATAGATATGACAAAAACGTGTAAGATTATACAGGATGAAACTGGTTCAGAGATCAGCGTGCCCTAATCTAAGTGTCTTTAGTAATGATAAACAGGTTACAATCAGAAACAGCTCGCACGTTCTGAAAACAAATAATGGCATGATGTTCTTTCTGTGATGAGCAGATGTATTGTACAGAGACATGGTGGCACGTTTCTCAAAATAGCAGATCTACAAGGTGGTAGCGTGACCCAGTTACAAACCAGTGGTATGACATATGTGAAATCATTCACAATAAACCTCAGAAATATGAAATATTTCTATCAGACCCCACTCCACAATTTAATACTTATATTCATACATTTTCATAGGCAACATGATCATTGATGTATTGATGGTCATTCATAAAGTAACTGGACATAAAGACGGTTTTGACTTCTATTTATTACAAGACTATACTCAGTCTGAGGAGGCAAGGCAGTATCATTTAGCACCTTTCACATTTAAAGACCAGGACTAGACCTGGAGCAAGGACTAGACCTGGACCAGGACTAGGGACAGCCATGCTTTCTGATTAGAAAGATGAAAAGTGTGTTAGTTTTTATAGTTTTAGTGAACTATAATATATATTATTTTGTGTTCGTCAGGGTGCGGCCATGTTTTCTGATCAGGTTTTTTTTCTTCCTAATTTTAGTGAACTCTAATATATTTAATGTTGTGTTGGTCAGGGTGCAGCCATGCTCTCTGATCAGGTGTTAGTTAGGTTTTATAGTTTTAGTGAGCTCTAATATATTTAATGTTGTGTTCCTCAGGGTGCAGCCATGCTCTCTGATCAGGTGTTAGTTAGGTTTTATAGTTTTAGTGAACTCTAATATATTTAATGTTGTGTTTCTCAGGGTGCAGCCATGCTCTCTGATCAGGTGTTAGTTAGGTTTTATAGTTTTAGTGAACTCTAATATATTTAATGTTGTGTTCCTCAGGGTGCAGCCATGCTCTCTGATCAGGTGTTAGTTAGGTTTTATAGTTTTAGTGAACTCTAATATATTTAATGTTGTGTTTCTCAGGGTGCAGCCATGCTCTCTGATCAGGTGTTAGTTAGGTTTTATAGTTTTAGTGAACTCTAATATATTTAATGTTGTGTTTCTCAGGGTGCAGCCATGCTCTCTGATCAGGTGTTAGTTAGGTTTTATAGTTTTAGTGAACTCTAATATATTTAATGTTGTGTTTCTCAGGGTGCAGCCATGCTCTCTGATCAGGTGTTAGTTAGGTTTTATAGTTTTAGTGAACTCTAATATATTTAATGTTGTGTTTCTCAGGGTGCAGCCATGCTCTCTGATCAGGTGTTAGTTAGGTTTTATAGTTTTAGTGAACTCTAATATATTTAATGTTGTGTTTCTCAGGGTGCAGCCATGCTCTCTGATCAGGTGTTAGTTAGGTTTTATAGTTTTAGTGAACTCTAATATATTTAATGTTGTGTTTCTCAGGGTGCAGCCATGCTCTCTGATCAGGTGTTAGTTAGGTTTTATAGTTTTAGTGAACTCTAATATATTTAATGTTGTGTTTCTCAGGGTGCAGCCATGCTCTCTGATCAGGTGTTAGTTAGGTTTTATAGTTTTAGTGAACTCTAATATATTTAATGTTGTGTTTCTCAGGGTGCAGCCATGCTCTCTGATCAGGATGATGAAGATGAGGTAGAAGAGGTCCTCACTCTGCCTCTCCAGGCTCACCATGCCATGGAGAAGATGGAGGAGTTTGTCCACAAAGTGAGTTCACCATGTCTTTTATGATACCTAAGTAGGTAGGTTGAAGAAGGTTATCGTTGGTTCAATCCCCGCGGTCCCGGCAAGTCAGCGTAGAAAGCATCTGTCCTTGCGATTTCTTAAAGATTTTCTAGGTGGTTATTCTGGATTTGAACAACAATAATTGTAAAGGGTATTACAGATGGGTAGTGATACATTTCTGTATTCTGGCCAGGCCCGGATGTAACCCTTTCCAAATTGGGAAAGGGCAGGCGAAAATGGCCTGAGGGAGGCTTCATTGCCTGTGTCGCTTTGCGCCACGGGCGCCTCATTAGTCTGAGGTAGCAGTGATTTATATAGGATGTGTAATGTATTACCATGTTCTACTACTTACATCGGGTATTGTAAATTCTGCTTAAATTGTAAACTGTAATCTGTATGATAGAAAAAAATGAATAAAAAAAGTATTTCTTTTAGGCCAAATGTCCAAGGCGTATTTTTGTGGATGTGTTCCAGGTGTGGGAAGGTCGCTGGAGGGTCATCCCGTTCCATGTCCTTCCAGACTGGCTGAAGGACAACGACTACCTCCTCCATGGACACAGACCTCCCATGCCATCATTCAGAGCATGCTTTGGATCCATCTTCAGGATCCACACCGAGACAGGGAACATCTGGACACATCTGTTAGGTAAGGATGATTATATGAAACATCTGGACACACCTGTTAGGTAAGGATGTGTATGAAACATCTGGACACATCTGTTAGGTAAGGATGTGTATGAAACATCTGGACACATCTGTTAGGTGAGGATTAATATGAAACATCTGGACACATCTGTTAGGTGAGGATGTGTATGAAACATCTGGACACATCTGTTAGGTGAGGATTAATATAAAACATCTGGACTCATCTGTTAGGTGAGGATGTTTATATGAAACATCTGGACACATCTGGTAGGTGAGGATGTTTATATGAAACATCTGGACTCATCTGGTCTGTTAGGTGAGGATGTTTATATGAAACATCTGGACTCATCTGGTCTGTTAGGTGAGGATGTGTATGAAACATCTGTTAGGTGAGGATTAATATGAAACATCTGTTGGGTGAGGATTAATATTAAACATGTGGACTCATCTGTCAGGTGAGTAGGTGAGTATATGAAACATCTGGACACATGCTATAAAGCGAGAAACAATAAAAACCTTCCAAGGTCTAGGTTCAGGTGAAATATACCCAATCTCCAAACTGTAATATACTTAAACTAATCAATCATTGCACAAGACAAGAGTGTCCGCCCATGCAAGCATGTAAACACTGTGACGCTACTTCCCGTGGCACTCCCACCGGATGGGTCGCACACACAACTCTTTCTCCAGTACTTTGGCGGGGAAAAAGGTGGATAGGAAATACGTTTTAGGTGCAATTTCATCCAATCAGGAGAAACGAAACCATAAAGATAATTTAGCAGCTTGTGCTCCTGTTCCAATTTTGTCTGGTCATCATCAAGTCTTTTTCCCATCATTCCAACCTAATTTATTGATCTGTTTGAGTTCATTATTATTGCAATCACCTGCATGTTGTTTGAATATTAATTAAATACAAATGACTTGCAGCCCGTTTACATTTCATTGGAAAGGCCTAGTACTAGTAGATAGACCACATAGATATGCCCATAAAATCTATATCATTTAAATGTGGAGAAAAAAATAATATAATATGCCACTAGGTGGCAGCAGAACAATCTCAGTGCACTTGTGTTGAGCTTGGTGATGAAACATTTGTTTTCTTTATATCACCCCGTTCTTGTCACATTGAATTTTAGATTTACCCAGTCCATGTGTGTCCCATACTGAATTCAGTATGTATTTTTGTTCTTACACAAATGTGTATGCATTCTGTATCTAGTGTAAATACAAATCTCTTTTAATTCAACAACCATCACATTCAAGAACACTACAGAACAAAGTATTACAATCAGTTACAACTTATTCAATCAATCAGACTCATTTATACTTCTCCTCTGTTTAGTTTGTACAACAGCAACCACATCTCCCATCTTTAAAGTTACAGGTCATACATGTCAATCTCTCCATGTACTCAGTATTGCCAACCAGACTCCTCCATTGTTTGTAATCTGGTATATCAGACTGGAGACAGATTTTAGTGATCGCAATTGTTTTAGTGATATTGACCATGTATTTAATGTTGTTTTCAGGGTTGAACATATATTTAATGTTCCATAGGGCTGATTCTCTCCATATATTGACCATATATTTAATGTTTTCCAGGACTGATTCTGTTCATCTGCCTGGGCACCCTGACCATGCTGCGGCCCAACGTTTACTTCATGGCCCCCCTGCAGGAGAAGGTTGTGTTTGGGATGTTCTTCCTGGGAGCGGTCCTCTGTCTGAGTTTCTCCTGGCTGTTCCACACCGTCTACTGCCACTCTGAGAAGGTCTCACGCACCTTCTCCAAGTAAGATCACACCCTTTGTGTTATCACTTGAATTTTAACATTATTTATTTGTATAGCACCTTTCCAAACGTAGTTACAAGGTGCTTCCCAGACATGCAAAATCAACAACAATAAATGAAAAACAATGATCAACAAACGGCAACAACAGGTCTAAGGTTTTGGAAGGCTCTTCCATGCAAGGCTTGGTAGTAGAAATCTAGATATGTTTTTTTGTTGCTCATACTAAGCATATATAGAAAATGAGAAATGCAATTCAATAAACCTCTGAACCATGGGTGCAGGTCAGATTCAATACTATTAAAGCAGGGGTTTTCAACAGTGGTCCTTGAGAGGATCCCAGGTGGTCCCCAGCTAAGTGACGGACATTTGGTAACCAAATAGTTCCTTGCAGATTTGTAACTCTTTGAGAGAAACCAAATAGACCCTGACGGGTCCATGCATGTGTGCGCTGCAGCGCTTTATTGGTAGACGTCTCTCGTCTGCTCTCTCTATAGACTATGGTATGCAGCTGTGTAGCTTACACACGGACATGTCTATGCTCTGACAAAACTTAATCAGCTTCTAACAAACAAAATAAAATATTGCAGGAGCATTACTAAACAATGGTAGATACAGTCAAGATAAACAACGGTGCGTTTCATTCAGGTGTGTCTGTGATACAAGCCCTACTGTAATATTAGGCACATACAGTATGTGTGGCTTTGGTATACACAGCTGCCTGTACTGCAACGTGATCTGACTGGTGCTATAGACCCTCATTATATGAACAAGAAGTTATCACTACTAAAACGTTCTTATTGTATAACTGACAGTGCACTGTCAATGAGCAGTAGCGCTGTGATGTTATGTTATGCGAGCCGAAGCCTACAAGCTCACGACACGTTGAGCTTGTAGATCAGCTCGCATCACAGACACATGCTGAATGAAAAACAAACCCACAGTAAGAATTAGTCAAGAACACTTACTGTTATTTATCTTGACTATAAATCCACCTTTGTTTAGTAATACTCCTCCTACAGTAGCTTATTTTTATTTTATCTAAGTAATTTTGTTGGGACCTGATTAAGTTCTGTGTTAGAGCATAGAACTGTGTGCATGCATATACTGTACACACAGCGAGAGTGTGTATATGAGAGCAAGAGTGAGAGAGAGAGAGAGAGAGAGACGGTACAATTTGGTTGAAATTCACATATTATGGCATGTGAGCCCGGGCCGGGTCCCGTCGGGTCTTGATGGGCTTGCAGGACTCTAGCTCTGGTTACAGGGAGACACAGAGCTATATGTCCCCGTAAAATCATGCTCTACCGTTTTTGTTTTTGCTTTTTTCAATGAAAATTGCTCAGTGGGTTGAGTCGATGTTTATATCCTTTCCTCCTCTTCCGGTCCTCTCCCCAGGTTGGACTACTCTGGCATCGCCCTGCTCATCAGCCCTATGTAACCTCTCCTCTCTAGCTGTATTAAACCCTATGTAACCTCTCCTCTCTAGCTGTATTAAACCCTATGTAACCTCTCCCCAGGTTGGACTACTCTGGCATCGCCCTGCTCCTCTCTTTAGCTGTATTAAACCCTATCTCCTCTCCTCTCCCCAGGTTGGACTACTCTGGCATCGCCCTGCTCCTCTCTTTAGCTGTATTAAACCCTATGTAACCTCTCCTCTCTCTAGCTGTATTAAACCCTATGTAACCTCTCCCCAGGTTGGACTACTCTGGCATCGCCCTGCTCCTATCTCTATCTGTATTAGGGCATTAACGACTTGAGATTTTTTCAAGTCGACTTGTCAGACAGTCAAGTCGATAAATTATCGATTTATCGTTTTATGGCGCGGGGGGGGGGGGGGGGGGGGGGTGTCCGTCGTGGTGGTTCTCCGAGGGGGGTCGGGGATCAAATGGTGCCGCTATATGCCGGCGCAGTGCTTATAGAAAACACATCGCGAGCCTACGCATGACGCATGTGGCAAGGTTAATATGAAAACAGTATTGGCACACAGCGCAGCACAACGTCCACTATGGCCAGCCATAAAACACACAACGTTCTAACCACACGTTAGAACGCAACAGAAGACATACACACACGCTGGTTCTAACATAGCGGCCACATTATCAGAATACTATCCATTACATGTAGCCTCCTCCACCACCACCACCACCATACCGCGCCGCTTTCTTTTCTGATCCATTCAGTAAATTAATGAGAACGACGCGGACAGAAGCATGCGTCCCGTGCGTACTGCGTAGCCTAATGCGAAACGAGGAACAAGACGGTCCCTGTAGCACGAGGACGAGTTGATTGATGAAGTTCTGTATTTCGTTGACACTGTTTGCTGTTCGATCTGATCCGTGTACGTAATGATCAGAGGAACGCCGCGCGCCGAGAGCGCAAGGCGCACGCAGCTGCATAAGATTGGTAAACCTAAATTAAGGCTTTACTCCGATAGAGTTGCAAAGGAGACTTCTGTCCGTGAGTGACAGTAACCAATATTACAGTTGAATTATATACACACGCGTCGCACACATAGAGAAAGAAAAAAGGGGAAAACAAAGGTAAATGTTTAATTCCTCCTCCTTACTCCTTCGCTCGGAGGAAGGGGAAAAAACAACTTATCGACTCGTGCTTTTTAGAGTCGACACGTGTTATGCAAATCGATGCATCGATGTATCGATTTTTTGGTTAAAGCCCTAATATGTATTAAACCCTATGTAACCTCTCCTCTCTCTAGCTGTATTAAACCCTATGTAACCTCTCCCCAGGTTGGACTACTCTGGCATCGCCCTGCTCCTATCTCTATCTGTATTAAACCCTATGTAACCTCTCCTCTCTCTAGCTGTATTAAACCCTATGTAACCTCTCCTCTCTATCTGTATTAAACCCTATGTAACCTCTCCTCTCTCTAGCTGTATTAAACCCTATGTAACCTCTCCTCTCCTCTCTCTATCTGTATTAAACCCTATGTAACCTCTCCTCTCTATCTGTATTAAACCCTATGTAACCTCTCCTCTCTCTATCTGTATTAAACCCTATGTAACCTCTCCTGTCCTCTCCCCAGGTTGGACTACTCTGGCATCGCCCTGCTGGCTGTATTAAACCCTATGTAATCTCTCCCCAGGTTGGACTACTCTGGCATCGCCCTGCTGGCTGTATTAAACCCTATGTAATCTCTCCCCAGGTTGGACTACTCTGGCATCGCCCTGCTGGCTGTATTAAACCCTATGTAATCTCTCCCCAGGTTGGACTACTCTGGCATCGCCCTGCTGGCTGTATTAAACCCTATGTAACCTCTCCTGTCCTCTCCCCAGGTTGGACTACTCTGGCATCGCCCTGCTCCTCTCTCTGGCTGTATTAAACCCTATCTCCTCTCCTCTCCCCAGGTTGGACTACTCTGGCATCGCCCTGCTCATCATGGGTTCCTTCGTCCCATGGCTCTACTACTCCTTCTACTGCTCTCCTCAGCCGCGTCTCATCTACCTCACCATCGTGTGTGTTCTGGGCATCGCAGCCATCATAGTGGCTCAGTGGGACCGCTTCTCTACACCCAGACACCGACCTACCAGGGCAGGTAGGTCCTCTGGTCTCTATAGGGACCGCTTCTCTACACCTAGACACAGACCCACCAGGGCAGGTAGGTCCTCTGGTCTCTATAGAGACCGCTTCTCTACACCCAGACACCGACCTACCAGGGCAGGTAGGTCCTCTGGTCTCTATAGAGACCGCTTCTCTACTCCTAGACACAGACCTACCAGGGCAGGTAGGTCCTCTGGTCTCTATAGGGACCGCTTCTCTACACCTAGACACAGACCCACCAGGGCAGGTAGGTCCTCTGGTCTCTATAGGGACCGCTTCTCTACACCTAGACACAGACCCACCAGGGCAGGTAGGTCCTCTATAGGGACCGCTTCTCTACACCTAGACACAGACCTACCAGAGCAGGTAGGTCCTCTAAGCTCTATAGAGACCGCTTCTCCACACCCAGACACCGGCCTACCAGGGCAGGTAGGTCCTCTGGTCTCTATAGGGACCGCTTCTCTACACCTAGACACAGACCCACCAGGGCAGGTAGGTCCTCTGGTCTCTATAGGGACCGCTTCTCTACACCTAGACACAGACCTACCAGGGCAGGTAGGTCCTCTGAGCTCTATAGGGACCGCTTCTCCACACCCAGACACCGGCCTACCAGGGCAGGTAGGTCCTCTGAGCTCTGTAGGGACCCCCAGAGCAGGTAGGTCCTCGGAGCTCTGTAGGGACCGCTTCTCCACACCCAGACACCGGCCCACCAGAGCAGGTCTCTCTATAGTCTCTCTATAGGTCCAAACAGGGCTGGTAAGTCCTCCCTATGATGAAAATTAAACACCAGCCTCATCATAAGCAAATCCCATCAGCGTCTGTATTTCCTACGGCAGCTCAAGAAGTTTAAAGTCAGCCAAGCAACAATGACTCACTTCTATAAGGCTATACCATTGAGAGTGTTCTCACCTTCTCCATGCTTGTCTGGTTTGGTCATCTAAAATCATTGGATGTAAACCTCCATACACTTTCCTCACTCTTCAACACTAGAATAATCAGGAAAGCTAACAAAGTAATAGCTGATAACTCTCACCCTGCCTGCACACCACCCCTTCAATCTCCTCCCATCAGGCAGGAGGTACCCAAGTATTAATTGCTCAACATCTCGTTTCTGTATTGGTTATCTATAGGTGTATTCACGGGTCTGGGTCTGGTATTGAGGTAGTTTTTGGCCTATGTTTCTCCAGGTATATTCTTGGGTCTGGTATTGATAATATTATGAATACACCTGGAGCAGCATAGGGAAAACCCTATGTTTCTCCAGGTGTATTCATAAGTCTGGAGGGTAGTTTTTGACCAGGGTCTGGTATTGAGGTAGTTTTTTTTCCTGTATTTTTTTATCCTGTATTGTTTCTCTATAGGTGTATTCACTGGTCTGGTATTAAGGTAGTTTTTGCCCTGTATTGTTCCTCTATGGTGTATTGATGGGTCTGGTAATGAGGTAGTTTTTGCCCTGTATTGTTTCTCTATAGTGTATTCATGGGTCTGGTATTGAGGTAGTTTTTGCCCTGTATTTCTCTAGGTGTATTCATGGGTCTGGGTCTGGTATTGAGGTAGTTTTTGCCCTGTATTTCTCTAGGTGTATTCATGAGTCTAGGTCTGGTATTGAGGTATTTTTTGCCCTGTATTTCTCTAGGAGTGTTCATTGGTGTGGTATTGAGGTATTGTTTGCCCTGTATTTCTCCAGGAGTCTTCATGGGCCTGGGTCTCTCTGGCATCGTGCCCACCATGCACTTCACCATCGAGGAGGGCTTCGTCAAAGCCACCACGGTGGGTCAGATGGGCTGGTTCTACCTGATGGGAGCCATGTACATCACCGGAGCAGGCCTGTACGCAGCGCGCATCCCTGAGAGGTTCTTCCCTGGAAAGTGTGACATCTGGGTGAGTTCATGTATTATTATTATTATTATTACATGGTTTGAAAGAGGGACATCTGGTCACCCTCTAGGCCAGGGGTTTTCAACCTTTTTGATCCCAGGGCCCACCATTTATTCAGCATTTGAGCCACGGACCACCATGTGATGACATTTTAGCCCCACAGACCCAAAACCCAAAGATTTCTTCTTTGTTATCTACAATTCCGGGCTGGATTTCGGAAACATAACAGGGAAACCTAGATATCTAGTTGTGTAGATTTGGGCTAGTTCAGATGATGAATATTTTAACTCTTGAGAGTGTAAAAATGAAACCAAATGCACCCGCCAGGGTCCATTTGGTTTCATTTTTACGTTCTCAAGAGTTACATCTGGTTAAACAACTTAGCTGGGGATCACCTGGAACCCTCTCAAGGACCACTGGTGGTCCCCGGACCACCTGTTGAAAATCGCTGCTCTAGGCGAAAGCAGATTCCCACATTAGTTTGGGATCTGCTCTGAGCTGCACATCTCCAAGAAAACCCACAACTACTACAAAGAGCTGCAGGTGTATAGTATATGGATCAGTGTCCCCAATATGTGACAAATCTTAGTTAGGTCTCATCACTTTCATTTCTCTATGTGAATAGGCTAAGAAGTTGTTATTCTAGCATATTTATTCTGCATCATTTGGAAACGCAGCATAGACATTTATTAGTGTGTTCAATTCATAAACTACACAGTGAAATATAGTAGGCCTAGTTAAAGTTATAAGTTCATGAGTAGGACATAATGCGATGGGAAGTTGGGAACATGGTTGCTGTGTGTGTGTGTGTGTGTGTGTGTGTGTGTGTGTGTGTGTGTGTGTGTGTGTGTGTGTGTGTGTGTGTGTGTGTGTGTGTGTGTGTGTGTGTGTGTGTGTGTGTGTGTGTGTGTGTGTGTGTGTGTGTGTGTGTGTGTGTGTGTGTGTGTGTGTGTGTGAGGTCGGAGAAAAATCAAAAATTAACATGGTGAAACAGCTTGATGATGTCATCAAGTAGTGTAGTTGATGATTTTTTTTCATACCTCCAGTTCTCCCTCCCACAGAATGGAGGGAGGTTTTAATTATTTCCACACAACATCTCTAAGGTGTATTAACACATAGACCGCGATTGTGTGTGCGTCCTTTTCTGCCCTATGCCACGGCTCAAGCCAGTGGATTCGGTAAAAACCCTTATTTTGAAGCGCCAGATCTCCTAAACAGGATGTGCGATGACATCATGCTGTTTCTGGTATCTTGACTAACCTGTCCTCTGACGATCTGAGCAAAAAGTTCCGGGTCAAAAGTCAGGAAGTGACGTCTAGCCCTAGTTGATTTACCCATATGCAAACGACATTCAGGGGCAGATTCTCAGGAGAGGCGTTGAATGCATTGGATTGAATGGCACCAATGGTGCAAATGGGACAAAAAAAAGTTGTTGTGACAATTCTGTTCCAAATGAAAGTCAGCAAACGGGTCGTTTTCTGCGCCTTCGTTGTTACCGGCGGATGGGACCACACACGATGTGCAACAACCCTGAACTATCTCTCTGTTTTTGCAGCACTACAGGACTTTATTTCATCAGGATGGAGACCTCCCTCTACAAAGCCCATAATGCTGTTAATAATAACAATAATCCCCCTGATAATAACAATGTAAATGTTCTCTGTGTGTGTGTGTGTAGTTCCATTCCCACCAGATCTTCCATGTCCTGGTGGTGGCTGCAGCGTTCATCCATTTCTACGGCGTCTCCAACCTCCAGGAGTTCCGCTACGGTCTGGAAGGAGGATGCACAGACGACACTCTGCTCTGAACTACACTGGACTACAACTCCCAGCATCCCCCTGGCCCTGACCGGGTCAGGGTTTAGGGTTTTTAGGGTATTTGTCCTTCCTGACGCCCCTGAGCCCCTTTTTTTTCTCTGTTCCTCCTGTCTGATGATGATTGAAACCCCCGGGAAAAAAAACAACGACGGAGAGAAAAGAAAAGAATGAAAATGCTGCTGGAATTCAGTATGTTGGTCTCTCTCTCTCTCTCTCTCTCTCTCTCTTTCTCTTTCTCTTTCTCTTTCTCTCTCTCTCTCTCTCTCTCTCTCTCTCTCTCTCTCTCTCTCTCTCTCTCTCTCTCTCCCCTCTGGCGATCATTTCTCATCATTTATGCTTCATTCCCACGTTGGATTTTTTTTTAAAATAGTGAATGAAGTGTGAAGGAGAATCTCAAGCACTGCGATATTATTATTATTATTTTTAGGGATGCACCGATATGGATAATCTTGGCCGATACCGATAACGTTGTTTCACCCATTTAGATCTCAGAACAGCATTCGACACACTAGACAGTTTCCAGTAGAGATTCAACAACTATTCGGTAGCATAATCATCATTTTTTTTAAAAGATTTTCTTACGATTTCTTTTTCCCCTGCTGCAACGGGAAACAATACATCTACTATCTGTCCAGAATCAGTTTTGTAGATGACCTGATGACATCATACCAACATGGTCATTGCTAAATGTCTGCTTATCAACAACAGATAAACATCGGCTACTGCCGTTGGTTTGTCAGTCATTTGCCGATACCGATATTGACCGATATATTGTGGACTGATACATCGGTGCATCACTAATTATTATTATTAGTTATTTTATTATCACTCTCTGGGTTAGGAATTCACCCAATATTCAGGCACTCAAACCATTCATCAGAATAGTGGACATAACGGTGTTCGGTTTGGCTGATTTTAGAGCCAAAAAAAAAAAAAAAAACAATGTTCAGAGACCCGAGTGTCCGAGTCCCGTTATTGTACGTTAGTGTGACAGCAACGGCACAATGACTGGTTGATAGCCAGGGCCTTAGAGGGTAGACAGAAATGCATTGGACTCAGGCAACAGCCTCAACTTTAATGATCTTAAATCCCTTTATTGTAGATCGATCACTTTACGACTTTAGTCGTTACTGTACAATACAAGAACAGTCGTCATGTTGCACACATGCCCTAAAATAGCTCTTATGTATTTGCGCCGCCCTCGCTGTAAACGATGCATTTTCAACTTCAGTTTGCCCTATTCAGGCTGCACGAACCAACATGACCAACAGGCTGTTTTCTGACCCCTCAATGTCACAACTCTTCTACTAGGTTGCTCTGGTAAAAAAACTAATAATAACAATCGTATTCGGGTTTTTCAGCCAACTGTTCCCTGCATTTCGGTTTGGACACAGTAATTTCCCATTGGGTTCGTCCCTCATATATTGGGGTTTGACCACAACATCAACCTTTTTATTAAATGCATTAGAAGCTTCACTTTAGCTTCTGATGTCCCAAAATCATAAATGTGGGATATCATTAGTTACCAAAACAACAACAACAACAGAGGAATTGAATATGTCTTGATTCTTTTTTTATTTCTATGCTACGGGTTGAAGTCAGACTGGATGTATTTGGAATGTAGAGTTTTTTGCACGGTGCTGATCGCACACTCCCCGAAAACGCCAGCCCACGTGCGAGGCTCGAGGCCTGGTGAAACGCGGCAAGGCGTGTCGAGTGTCGAGGCGTGTCGCAGTGTGTCATGCGTCACAGTGCGTTGCGTGTCATGGTGTGCTGCAGATCGTCGCTTGTTGCACGTCGATGTGTGTTGTTGCACATCGTGGTGTGTTGTGTGTCACAGTCTGTTGCGTGTTACGGCACATCTTGAGCTTTTACAACTATAGGGCGTTTTGGGGTTTTTTGTATGTTAAGGTAGTGGAGGAGGAGCTGACGCCCACCCCGGAAGGTTCACTCCCACTTGAAGGCCACTTTCCAACGTGCGTTAGTCCAGGCTTTCTGTTTTCGCGCAAGGCGGACGAAAATGAAAGCCTGGGTGTCGAGGCTACTCAACTAGTGATCATTCCTGCATCCAGCATCAGAGATCAGGGATCTAGTACCTATAGGACCCAAAGGTTCAGGGATCCATATGGTATTTGGACCCGACACCCCCACCCATTCCCCCATTCCATCCTATCCAATCAGAAAAAAGGTTTTGTGCTACAGAGAGAGCCCTAAAGAGAAGATTTATGTAGTTTTTAGAAAATGATTTAAAAATGTGTTGTGACCTCATCGGATCTGCAGCCAGTCCCATGAAGACCCAGTAGTGTTAGCCAGGAGGACTAGCTCTGGTCCATAGCTCTGGAGCTCTGGTCCATAGCTCCACTGTTCCAGCAGCGCTAGCGCCCTGGCACATAGGAGTGAACGGGAATATCCTAACTCTCCCGTATCTGGCCAGTACTATCTAGTACTAGTAGTACTAATATTATATTATCCAGTACTACCAGTACAAGCAGAACAAGCTATTCTACAACATGCTGACAGTAGAACACAGAGCCCTCAGCTCTTGTTTACACCAGCGGATACCAAACTGTATCGTTCCAAGGACCCCCTTATTGACTCGTGCATATTAGCCTGTGGACCGCCATTTGAAGATTTTATATGCCGAGGTCCCCAATAAGAGAAACGTTTTCACTGTTATAGCAGTGATGCTCAGCCCGTTTTAATTTCAGGGACCCCCAGTTTGACATGCATTAGTCTACGGAACCCCCATTTAATGGCATTTAGATCTCTGGGACCCTCAATGTATATAGCAAAAGAATCAATGTTAATTTAACTCTTCAGAGTGTAACACGTGGAACCAAATGGACTCTCTAGGGTCCATTTGGTTCCATGTCTTACACTTTCAGAGTTACAGAACCGCAAGGGTCCATTTGGTCCCTATAACTATCATGTATCTGAATGGGGACCCCTGTAATTCCCTCAAGGACCCCTGAGGGTCCCCGGACCACACCCAGACCTCAGGGCGTGGTGTGTTGTGTTTTACTCTTAGCATCGTTGTAGAATCAGAACCGCTGTACTTTATGCTGTTAAATGTACAAACATTCAGTCAATCAATCGATCAAATCAATCAAATCAAAGCTGTCATTGATGGACAGTCCACCAGGGTGATAATTTAACCTTCCATTCACCAAGCTGTTTTCACCCATGTCAGACAGACCAGTGGTTTTTCAATCCATTCATATCAGGGACCATCATTTACTGATTCATGTAGCATTTAAGCTACGGTCAAACCATTTGATGACATCCAAAGTGTAGAGTATGGCATCATTCTATTCTATCTTCTATTTTGAAAAAAAACCTTTTGGAATAGTTCAATGTGCCAATCTGTTGGCACGTTGTGAGCTTGTGGGCTGGCCGTTTTAACTATTGAAAGATGTTTTTAAATAGTTTAAAAGGGCAAATATGTTAGGGGATCAGGGTTTATAACAAATATCCCAACCTGTCTGGGTAAAAGATCACAATAACAATTCTAATACGTTCTCACATTATCTAGACATGGTGTCAGAGAGCTAATGCACATGTCTGACAATCATTTAACTCTGGACAGTTAATGATATAATTAAGGATGGATCCATCCCCACCTCTCCATCCAGGGACCACCTGGGACCCCCTCAAGGACCACTGCATGTTAAACAGCTTAGTGAATGGAACCAAATGGACCTGTGACCTGTTTATTATTATTATTAGTGTGTACCCTCTGAGGTATAACTAATGGATAACATAAAGATATCCTTAAACGCTGTTTAGGATCTGTTGAAGGATCTTATTTAGATTTTGTTGACATGAAAAACGGGAATCAAAATCATTTTAAAAGGAAAATATTGTTTAAAAAAATCAAGATGGAATATAAAAAACAAAAAAGAAAAGAAAAAGCGTCTTAAGTTATGGTGATAAATTGCTGGATGTTGATTTTTATTTTATTTTTTAGCTTAACTGAATCATGAGGGCTTTTGGGGGGAGGTTTTTATAAAACTGCATTTATTCTGTATTTAGATTTATACCTTTATTGTAACCCTAAACCCCTCCATTCTCACCTTCAGTTGCATAGATAGAACTCTGGGATGTTGATCCCAAATAAATCATTTTCAAATACCCAAAGTTAGGTTTCCAAACCTAACTGTGCGTTACAGACTAGTTAAAATTCGAAAGCATCAACTAACTGATGCCTAAATCTGGTTCAATCTCCCTCAAAACGCGACTGTTTCAGTGAGACGATTAAAGTTAGTGGTATAATTAAGTTACTTGATTATACGACGGATGTGGAAAAACAACAATAAAAAAAAAACATTTGGGGCGACGATCAAAGGCACAAAGGTCATAGGTCAACTCTGATTGGAGGGATGTGATTGGCTCAAACATTCTGTTACTTCTACTTTGTTTTACTTTTCTTCTATGACTCTGGATGACATTCTGTTTTTCATGCTGTATTTTAAAAGCTATGAGAGGTGTAAAAAAAAAAAAAAACAGAAAGAATTGAGAGGGAGGCAGCGTAGTATATAATTATTAAAAAAAAAAAAACATTACAGTTTTAAAAGTCACTGTACAGATCCATGTGTGTATGTATGATAATCTAGGATTCCTGTGCCTTAGGCCGCCGGAACACAAAACGGCCTATACTGCAGTTCATTTAATTATTTCCTTTATTATTATTCTTATACAGTTAAGTTAACAGGCAATTCCACACATTTTTAAACATTTTACTATGGCATTAATAGTCCTTAGAGATGTGAGGACATGATAAAAAACGTTTCCTAGAAATGGATGTCTGAAAAAAAGACCTTAACATGGTGAAACACAACACACATGATGTGTTTCACCATGATGATTTTTTCGTTTTTTTCTGAGAGTTGCACGGGACAATTTGGTTCCATTTGTACACTCAGAAAAAATGTTGGTGAAAATGGGTGGAATTCCCCTTTTAATAATAAGTATTATTCTCCAGCTAAAGGTTAAGACCACTATTGTTTGTTTTGTTTGTGTTTGTTTTATTGTGTAGTTAACTTGTTTTATTGTGTAGTTAACTTGCTATGGTGTAATACCAAGAAACCTAAAAAAAATGTTCCATTAATTATAAATTGATAATTCTAAATCTGCTCCACATTGACTAAAAAGAGTTTTAGTACCTAAACGAACACAAGCAAAGTTGATTCAGACACTATATATCATCACCAAAACTCATGAAGTTTTATTTTATTTTGTTGTTCTAAAAAACAACTTTCTGCTAATTTTACCATTTTTATTGAATGAAAACCAGGACTGGATCTGTGGATTTCCAATGATCAATTTATAATCAGTGGAACATTTTTTTCTTGTGCACATTTGGAATGACATCATGACAAGGTAACTACATAAACTCAACAAAAATGGTCTTACCCTTTAATAATAATATTTATTATTATTATTATTATTACTATTATTATCCTACAGTTAAGTGAGCTTTCCAGATACGTTGATTATTTTCTTTCCTTGACATTGTTAGTGTATGTCATTGTGTACTTTAGGTGAATGTTTTGTGAACATTGTTGTAAACCATTTTCTGTTCTATTATATAAAAAAGGCTGTTTACATGTTTTGTTTTAGCCCAAACAATATACAGCATTAATACCAGAAATAAGTGCTGCTCAACAATTTCATTTATTTTATTCAAGAACTGTAATGACTTAAATCTGAAGTTCAAGGACTTCAATCTGACTGACGCACATCTGTAAATAGTTCCAGACACCTTGGAGGTTCCTGGATTGAAAATATCATCCCTGGGACTAGAATGGAACTAAAACCCTTTTCTCTAAAACTTAGTTCCCTGTAAAATGTTGACAATATTTCAAAAATATCAGATCTGATATATTTCAATTACTAAAACACCTAAAGTAATCTTTAAGCAGTAGTTTTGGCTCAAACGCTGTTTTTGCTATATTGTCTGGCCAGAAACAGAACATGTAATGGTGCGGTTTTTTTGGTCTTGGTGTTTTCTAGAACAGAAACAAACCTGATCTACAACAATCTTTGTGAAAACGTTGACTAAAGTAGATTCTACTACATACACTGTCTAGTTCTGCTCCAATCAGATCATTCATTACTGAACTCTAGAAACCTCCACCTGATAGGTTGTATCAACTGCTGTTTATTAAGAAATTCCCTTTTTTTAGGTAAAACTTATCAGAGCTTCTTTATTACAAACAAAGACTAAAAAACAAACAAAAAAACAACAACAAAAGAAAAAAAAAACAACAAGCGTGTGTATTCTTCTTCTTCTCTTGACTTTGTGTAATTATTGTCCTGTGTAGAAAAAGTGATAAATAAATCATACATTTCACTGAAATGTAAAACATAATAAATATTTATTAATGGTTAACTTGGAAGACAGAGTGTGTTAAAGTTCATTTCTTTTTGTTATTCTCAGACCCAGAATGCTATAGAGCAGGGGTTTTCAACCTTTTTGATACCAGGGCCCACCATTTATTCAGCATTTGAGCCACGGACCACCATTTGAGGACATTTTAGCCCCGCAGACCCCACAACTAAAGATTTCTTTTGCCTTTGGCCTGGGAAACAAAACAGGCAGACATGCAGACCTAAATCACCATTAATCTTCTAGTTGTGTCAAGATGATGAATATTCTAACTGTTGAGAGCGTAAAAATGAAACCAAATGGACCCGCCAGGGTCCATTTGGTTTCATTTTTACAAGTTGATGTTGAGTTTAATCTCTCTGACCCAAAACTAAGGATTTTTCAAGTTTTTGTCCACAATTTTGGATAGATAACTGGCAAAATGTTGATCAAAAAACATTTTTTCTACATTTTCTAATCGTGTAGATTCTTGAAAACTGTGTGTTCAATATAATTTAACTCTTGAGAGCATGAAATGAAACTAAATGGATAATTTTAACGCTCTTAGGAGTTACAGATCTTTAAAGATCCAACTCCATATGGTTACCAACTGTCCATCATTTAGCTGTGGACCACCTGGAATCCTCTCAAGGACCACTGGTGGTCCATGGACCACTGATTGAAAACCACTGGCCTAACAGAATGAGTTTTTCATTATTGTTAATTTCCATCATAACTGCTCTGTGTATGTGACTAAACTAATCTTGCGCTTGCTTGACTTTTTGCAGCATTGTACTATGTGTTATTTGGGAGAAGCGTTCTGTTGACTCATCATCACAGAGGAGCTGTCAGGTCAGTGTGACAGTTGTCCATTGTTTGCATTTCAAACAAAATGGTGAGTTTATATTGGCTTATCTGTCTTATCTGCCACAGGTAGTATTAGTATCAGGTGGTATTAGTATCACACCACAAGGAGCAGGGGTGGATCTAGGCATGGCCAGGGTGGGGGGGGGGGGGGGTGCCCCGGGGGTGCCCCGGGGGTGCCCCGGGGGTGCCCCGGGGGTGCCCCGGGGGTGCCCCGGGGGTGCCCCACTAAATGCCCCACTAAATGCCCAATTTGCCACACCAAACATGATGGTGTGCAAAACAACCCAATTATATTTCAAATTAAAGTTCTTACAATTAAAATGACTTGAAACCCTACTACTGCTACTAACTAACTACAGCTGTGTCACCACTAAACCAACAGCATTTCATCATTGAAAACAGAAAACTCTCTGAGTCAGACCTTTAGCTTTATGCATGCTGCGTGTCTGTTGCAACTTCAACAACAACTGATTGGGGCGACTTCATCGCCCGTGGCGCGGAGCCACACTGCAATGAAGCACCCATACCATTTTCTTCTGCCCCGCGGTCGCCAATTGGGAAATGTTACATCCGCCCTGACAAGGAGCATAGAACACATCAGGAGCATCCCAACACCCTACAGATCATTTTTGAGAAGGCAGCCAGCCATAGGGCAGGCAAAGAAAACTGTCTGATCCCTCTCATATAATACTGTACCCTGAGCAGTGTTGGTCAATATTACTTGAAAAATTACTTGGAAAGTAACTTCTTTACTTTACTCGTTACCCCTTAGACAAAGTAATATCATTACTTTACTTATTACTGGAATCAAAGAGTAATATATTACATATTACATTACTACTTTCCCATGTTCTCAACTTTTAAAACTTTTTCACAATTGTTTTCAAAGACAGTTGAGGTCTTGTATTTAAAAATAAAATACAAAATAAAGCAGCAAGCGATTTGTAGTGTACATAACTGTGCGCAGGATGCAGCGTGTGGACTGGATCTACAATCTAGTGAACATCTCTGTTACAGTACCTGTCGATAGCTTGTAAATCTGTTCTATTTTTGCATGCAACAACAAGCTCATTTTAAACAAGTAACTTGGCGTTACTTGCAAAGTAATGCATTACTTATTACCCATTTTTGTTACTTTACTTTTTGGAGCAAAAGTAATAATATTACAGTAATATGTAATCTAAAATTCGTTACTGCCCAACACTGACCCTGAGTCTAGGTTACTGCCGGCAGGTATTAGGTACGAGGCTCCAAAATGGAGATATAATAGATTTAAATACTCTTTAGTACCAATGTCTATTACACTCCTCAATAATTCCCTGGCTGTGTGGGCTAGGGGTGGGAGGAGAATGGGCTTCATTTTCATCACTGCTAAACTACTTATTATTTTGCAGTAGTGAGTAGTTCAACTAGCCAGTTTACACTGACTCCTTGTGAGCTTGTGTACAGTACACTGGCCATTTTAGCTATTAAAATGTTATTTTAAAAAAGGCAAAGAAGTTTAGGCATAAGGGTTATAGCGTGTGATGCAAATGAAGCCCTGTGTTGTTAGAATGCTGCTAGAATTGCACTAGATATTGGTACTGTTATATCTTATATATCATATTCATATTTATTGTATTTTTTCCTGTACTATTTTCATACTCCGTAGGCAAATACATACTATATATTCTGTAGGAAGGTCTCTGTCTCAGGGTTAAATTAGATGACCGTATACAGTAACTACAGTGAGAGATGCTTCTGTCACACGTCAGCATTAAAGACCTGTAACAGAGAACAATACAATCTGTCTCTGGTGAGTTCATTTATGACACAGATCTACTTCATTTGAAATGGAAATGAAATGTCCTCCAACTCTTACTGTCCATGATGATGGATGACAGATCAGCAAGGAGCTCCTCTTTGACCCATTGTTTCTGTAACATTATTATACACATTATTATAGACATTATTATTAGACAAGCATGGAGGCTTTTTCTTTCAGACCACCAGCATTATCACGGTCCACCACCAGCATGATTTACGGTACAACTAATTACCGTGTTTTCCGCACTATAAGGTGCACCGGATTATAAGGCGCACAGAATAGAAGATACTGCAGTCAGCATTGGATAGAAGCTCCTGCAGTCAGACAATTCATATATAAGGCACACCAGATTATTAGCGCACTGTTGTTTTTGAGAAAATGAAAGGCTTTTAAGTGCGCCTTATAGCCCGTAAAATACAGTAGGTCTTTTAAGGCCCACTTAGAAATAATGTATTTGTTATAAAACAGAAGTTATACCCTGATTATACATAATTATCCCTTCATTATGGTAACATAAGGAATCACATAAGAAAAAAGCCAAAATAACATGTTCTTCAGTAGGCTTTTATTTTGCGTTATCTCCATTTGCTATATTATATTTAATTTAGCAGGAAGTGTACTGTAAATTCAGCACAACCCCAACCTATAGAAGTGTTCATTTTCCATGAGAGAAACACGGTCATGTTCCATGATTACTACACTTGTAATATGAAACAACAGAGCCTACTGTAAGACCTTTTTAAACTAATGTGTTCTTTATTAAGCCTAGTTACTTTTACTTCAAGTCACACTGTGTGTAATTACAAATAATATGCTGTAATTAAGGACATATCTGCACAATTTACAATATTATGATTTAGGCATTTAGCAGACACTCTTAAAGGGGAACCCCACCCATTTTCAACATTTTAATATGTCATTAATATACCTGATTGTCATTAATATACCTGTTGTGTGGACATGATAAAAAGTTCCCCCAATTCTGTATTTCCTAAAAATGGAGGTCTGAAAAAAATCATTAACATGGTGAAATACATCTGATGATGACATCATCAAGATGAATTTCACCATGTTAATGATTTTTCTTTCAGACCCCTTTTTCTTGAGAGGGTACAAATTCACCTTTAATCCAGAGTGACTTAGTGATTAGTTAAATTTACAGTTTGCTTTACAACTTAGGGTTAGGGTTATAATTATGAATTATTAGAGTATAACGTCTGTCTAATAACAAACACATTATTTCTAATTAGGCCTACATAGTGAAGGGAACCCAAAGACCAAGTGGTTTCTGTTGAATGTCCATGATAAACAGGAGATGGAAGTGAACAATGGACAGTAGACAGTAAACGTGTTCATAATACAGTACAACGTTGGACACTTTGTTTGATATAAAAAAAAAAATTCTCCCGCAGCTCTCTTCGTGTGCATGTAAATTTGCGATAGCCGATAGCGTACCTTGTCTGATGAAACCCTGTATAAGAGAGATCACAGGGAGCTGTGTCTCCACAAGCTCTGAACCTTGTCTTCAGACACTGAGGAGCTCATCCCTGAGTCAGATCTTCAACCTTGTCTTCAGACACTGAGGAGCTCATCCCTGAGTCAGATCTTCAGCCACTTGTCTTCAGACACTGAGGAGCTCATCCCTGAGTCAGATCTTCAACCTTGTCTTCAGACACTGAGGAGCTCATCCCTGAGTCAGATCTTCAACCACTTGGAGAACCGGACCAGCTAACTGTCCACCATGAAGATCAGCCTTCTGCTTCTGTCTGTGGCTCTGACCACTGTGCTCTGCAAGGTACGAGCTGATCTCCTTCAAGGTCTAAGTTTCTTTTTTTAATTTAGTGTTATATCTTCTGAACAGCTACATGGAGCAAGTATAATGCTTCATGTTGTTCACTTTTCTAGACTATCTATGAGCCAGAAGAACCAGCAGAAGACCATGATGACATCATATCTGTTGAGAAGAGAGGAAAGGTATGACTTGATGACAGGATCAACATAATTTAAGTTCATATTGGTAAAAGTTACAGTACAATGCAACAAATGTGCACAATATGCTATGCTCTATGAGACCTTATTAAATGTCTAGACAATGCGATGAATGATACACGGTAATACAATTCATTCATCAGTTTCCAAATTTCAGTTAAAAAATAATCTGTCTGGAAAGCAACTTACCGTAGACCTTTACCATATAAGTACAAAATACCTCAAGAACAAGATTTTTCCAAATGTAAACGGACGAGAATTGTACTTTGTGGTAATGCTACGGGTCTTTGATTATACATCTGGTCTGACATTATGTAGTAATAAGACACTGCTGAATCCAGCAGATTGACCAATTAAATTAAATTAAAATCAAGCATTCGACCAAGCCATGTGATAAATATAACCATCACATTGTAATACATTAGTGAGGTTGTCTATTCCATGTTGACCCTGTCATGTAATGGATTATAATGAGAAGCATAACACTTATGAACTGAAGCTACATTTAATGGCATATACACAAACAATACAAACAATAGCATATTGATTAGAACATGCTGTCTGAACTTTAAGACAAGATAGGATGATGCAGTCATATTAGCATATTAATCCTAATACTCCACTGCACATATGTCAAACTCAAGGCCCAGGGGCCTAATCAGGCCTGTGAATGAATTACCTGTGAGATGATATTTAATTACTATTACAACTGGCCCTCTAGTATATTGCACACACCACGATGAGAAATTAATGCAACTAAGTGTTTTACTTTGTCAACAATGAAGTTACTTTCTCATGTGAAAGCATTGCTTGGTTGGGGCTTGTAGTGTAGCTTACTACAATTTTCTGGGGATAGCATTTTTTCAAGAGTGGCTTACTACACGTTCCCACCCACAGGATAAAAAGTACACATTTCTCTGTCTTCATTACCAGATAAGAACGCCCGAGGAGAAAGCAGCCAGGAAAGCCGCAGGGGAAGCAAAAGGAGAAAAATATGGAAGAAAGGTGGGAGAATATACAGTGGTAGGGGGGGCAACAGCTGCTGGGGGGGCCGTCGCTGCGATCGGAGGACCAGGTCTTGGAGCACTAGGAGCAGTCGCCGGATATTTTGGGGGGGAGTTGTTGAGGCCTGTTGGAGGAAAGGCAGGGGCAAAGCTGGGGAAAAAGATCGGGGGAAGGATAGGTGCAAAGCCGAAATCGGCAGCGCCAGCCGCGGGTGGGGGAGAGGTGGATAGGGGCGTGCAGTTTGGGACCCAGGTGGATCGGGGCAGGCGGTTTGGGACCCAGGTGGATTGGGGCACGCAGTTTGGGACCCAGGTGGATCGGGGCACGCAGTTTGGGACCCAGGTGGATCGGGGCACGCAGTTTGGGACCCAGGTGGATCGGGGCAGGCGGTTTGGGACCCAGGTGGATCGGGGCACGCAGTTTGGGACCCAGGTGGATCGGGGCACGCAGTTTGGGACCCAGGTGGATCGGGGCAGGCGGTTTGGGACCCAGATGAGTGTAAAGGGCACGCAGGTAGGGGGGGAGGCGCCGGTTCATCGTCACTTCATGCACATTGCGAGACAACCAAACCGTTACTAACCAAAGTTTAGTAATCCCATGGACTGTTTACAGAAGACAGGAAGCTTGGACCCATAATGGGCGAGTCTACGTTGGTTCTTGGAAGGAAACATACCAGGAAGTTTGACACACACAAATCATGCTATGAGTCGGCCCAGCCCCAGAAGATGGCGTTAAAGCGCCCATACTTGCTGAAAATATTTGAATAGTGACGCGTATCTTTCATGCATACTGAATATAATTTATATAATCCTATAGCCTACATAACATTGTGATTCACTTGAGCTTTAATTGATTCTTCTAATAGGCCCTATAGGTATAAGTTCATTCATGGTGAGCACTGACTGATCGAGGCACTCCTGGCTTAAAGGTAGGGGAAGTGATTTCACTTTTGTCAGATATCACCCCATTTAACATTTTCTGTTAAAATGCTCTATTATAAGGTGTGCAGACCATATATGGAGTTCCCCCCTCCCCCACGTTAGCAGAGGAGCTAATAAAAGTTCCCCAGGTGGAGGGTGGATTCTCCTCCAATCAGGATCGAGCAGCAGGTTCACATACTGTAGCTACTCTTGGGCGCCCCTAGTGCACCAGGCTGGTACTACACCATGAATTTCAAATCACTTACCCTACCTTTAAGAGTGAGATACGACAAGCGCTCCTCCTTTCAGCAAGTATGGGCGCTTTCACGCCATCTGCTGGTCCACTTCTGCCATAGCATGATTTGTGCGTGTCAACTTCCACGTCTCTATTGTAGTTACTGCAGTAACTTTTCATCTGGTTAACCAATTTAGCTGGGGACCACCTGGAACCATGGACCACTCGTGGTCCCCGGATAACTGGTTGAAAACCACTGGTTTATGACAATCCAAACGGTTTGAAAATCTGATTGAAAATTGAGCAAATTATGATTATTTAAAAAGTACACGCCCATTTCTAGACACACTGTTATGCTGTAGCTCCGTAAGATGTTGACTCTCCACTGAAGTCCTGTATGCATAATGCTGTTGAGTGATTGTTCAGTGACACTGTCTCTCACCACCTTTAGGTAAAAACAGAACATAAACTGTTATAATAATAAGTCATATTTGTGGTCTTTCTTTGGTATTTATGACAAATGTTAGTTATTACATATTACAACAACAAAACAACAACAAAAAAAGAAAAAAAAACAACAACAAGCGTGTGTATTCTTCTTCTTCTTCTTCTTCTTCTTCTTCTTCTTCTTCTTCTTCTTCTTCTTCTTCTTCTTCTTCTTCTCTTGACTTTGTGTAATTATTGTCCTGTGTAGAAAAAGTGATAAATAAATCATACATTTCACTGAAATGTAAAACATAATAAATATTTATTAATGGTTAACTTGGAAGACAGAGTGTGTTAAAGTTCATTCTTTTTGTTATTCTCAGACCCAGAATGCTATAGAGCAGTGGTTTTCAACCTTTTTGATACCAGGGCCCACCATTTATTCAGCATTTGAGCCACGGACCACCCATTTGAGGACATTTTAGCCCCGCAGACCCGCAAAACTAAAGATCTCTTTTGCCTTTGGCCTGGGAAACAAAACAGGCAAACATGCAGACCTAAATCACCATTAATCTTCTAGTTGTGTCAAGATGATGAATATTCTAACTCTTGAGAGCGTAAAAATGAAACCAAATGGACCCTTGCGGGTCCATTTGGTTTCATTTTTACGTTCTCAAGAGTTACATCTGGTTAACCAACTAGGCTGGGACCACCTGGAACCCTCTCAGGGACCACTGGTGGTCCCCGGACCACCTGTTGAAAACCTCTGCTATAGAGCTGAGCAGTCCCGTCCCTCTCGTGACGTCGCCCTCGTTCCAGAAATGGATGCCCAATTCATTTTCCTCATAGACTTTTCTAAAATGATCTATATAAAGACGATTATGCCATGGAAAAAGCCAACTCAGGTCTCTACCAATGACAACATACACAATATTATCATATAATATCTAATTAGCAAGAAGTAAAAAAAAATGGCGGGATACAACACTTTTTGTTTCGTTTTTTTCTTCTTAGAAATTATTTGATTGTCCCAAAACATTGTGCGTGTTCACCGTGTTGTCATGATTTGACGCAATCATCTTTATAGAGATCATTTTTGAAAAGTAAACCAGTAGGAATCAGTGCCGGATTTAGCCAGCCCTACTAGGGTGCGCAAGAAGAATGACCGCGCTGGCCCTGTCAAGGCCCAGTTAGGGCTTGCGCAAGGGGCCGCTTTGGGTTGCCCGCGCAGGACCCTAGGGGGTTTGCACATCGGCAAACTGCTGGGCCCTAAGTGCTGGGCCAGTATGGTCAGCCCCCACGTAGCCCTAAGATGCCTAAAAGGGCCCGCAAGGGCCCCAGAATAAGCCCTCACTCAGCCTGCAGGAAACCCCCGTTAACTGCCCTGACTAGGCCCCCACCACACCCACATTGGCTTTAACCATTAATATTTTACTACCGGTATATTTATTTTAAAAGAACTACAAATGAGCCACGAATTGCATCATTAAATCTGTTTACACCAACTGACTGAACTAAAAATTGAAGTACACCAATTAAAATGCAAGTTGTCACTGCATAACCATGATCTGTACTGTGAAAAAAATGCAATAGTCAAAGTGATTCAAATCAAAGAATGTATTATATACACCAACAATAGAAAGCATTACAACATATTACAAACATTGGAACAACATTGGAACACACAAAAATAACACATTTAACGTGGGGGAGGGGGTGCAAGGGAGTTAATGCAAATCCTTTGTCTGGGCTGTTCAGTATTTGGGCCAAAACAGCACCAGGCTATAGAGCTGGCAAGTGTGGCAGCCATCTTAGTTCCATGCTAAAAATCCCAATGCATTTTCCCCATAGAGATTTCCAAAGATATTGTAAGCCTTGAATCCAGCCATCCAGGATCATGGTTAATCATGGCCATAAAACCTTTGATCATGTGAAAAAGGTTTTAAATGTTTTAATTATGATATACGATGTTTAATAAATACTGTTTTTCAAATATTTCTTTTCACAGAATCAAAGGTTTTATGGTCATAATTCACCATGATCCTGGATGGCTGGATTCAAGGCTTACAATAATTGATATAAATATCTTTGGAAATCTCTATGGGAAAAATGCATCAGGATTTTTAGCGTGGAACCAAGATGGCCGCCACACTTGCCAGCTCTATACTGAATGGCCCTCCAAGGATGCCCTGTGCCAGATCAGAGAGATCTGATCATGTAATTGGTCCTCACTAATGTTCATGAAACATTGGCACATTTTTCCCCACTTGGTCTGTGTCTCATAGGAGGGCTGTGGGCAGTTCAGAAACTAGGCTTATATGACATCAAGAGAATCCAAGCTGATAGAAACGACAGGCTTTTAATTCATGAAAAGTTACCATGTGTTACCAAGTTACCAATGAAAGCCATCGTTCTCGCGATAATGAATCTTTTAAATCCCCCAAAAATAAAATACATTTTTGGATGTCATCGATGATGTCCCATAACTCCAGTTTCTGAATGCCCACAGCCCTCCTATGAGACACAGAGTGGGAAAAGAATCTGCCAATTTTTCATTAACTTTAGCAAGGACCAATTACATGAAGAGCATTTAAGGCAAATGGCACGGGTTAAAGGAACATCTTAGGATGTAAGCCGAGAAAATCTCCTAACACCACCAAACCATCTTGACCTATTCTCCCCAAAGCAAAAATTGAGTAAGTCAAGGCACGGGACACACCGTGTAACAAAACAAGACGCCGTATACGTAACATTTTAAACTGATGTTGACATTTAGTTTTTTTTTTTTCTCTCTAGTTCAACTGCAACTGGAAACTAATTTCCTCTCACGTTTACATATAAATTGCTGAAAAATAAAGAGGAAGTTGAAAAGGCAATACTGAATTTGAAATTTGCCATGATATTAATTTGATAATGCGTAAGCATGAAGCAACAGCTATAGGAATGAGAGGCAAGTGCCAAACCAAGGTAAATAATTAAAATAAAATCAAAATTGCTCGACTTTTAGTTAGATTCAGACACTGCCCTGGGTCTATCAATGAATCATTCACCATAGGTACAATATCAACAGGTTTAGTATATCAATAGTAGTAGTTTTTAACCAGTTTTCCTGCAAACATGGATGTGACACTATTGTTCCAACATTGTTTGCTGCTCCCCTCCGGTTCCCAATGGTCAGAATACATCAATACTGAGCAAACAACTGGTGATGGAGACAGCTCTAAACACAACTCAACACAATAACTGTCTTAACTGTCTTAAACAATATTATAGGAAACAAGCCAAAATAAGCAACAGCATCATTTTACAAACAAGCCCAAAAACTACTAATGATGTAAAAGCAACTTTACAGAAAAAATAATAAATAAAATGAAAATAAAAGCCCTTGGTCGGTAGTCAGTGGACACCAAAGAGTGGGTCCAACTCAGTGTGACCTGGAGTGAGGCAACCACAGGTGTAGGCAACAAGTGTTTGTTCTGTACAGTAGGTTCGTAGTTATTCAGTGCTTACATTTTGTTTTGTGGGAGGAGGTTTTACAACTGTATGCATCAAAGAACTAAATGCAGGAGAGAAATGTCAAGTTCAAAAGGCTTGGATGCCAATAGTCCAGGCTTCCAGGTGCTATACAACATTCAGAATTAAGCCTCTCCATTCAACAGCTTATTAGGGCCACATATTAGCGACTAGCGAGTTCCGCTTAATTGTCCTCAGGCCCCTCATATACAGTAGTTGACTCTTAGCAAACTCAGATGCAACTTGCTGACTGCACAGGTGTGGACCTTTTTGAGACATCTAAAAAAGCAGTTCAACTCACAGGTTCCCATCTCGAGTGACCACTTCAGGTAAGATGAGGTTTAGGCGGTTGTGAGGTTTATCTTTTCTCGGGCCATGGTCTCTCTGCTGAAACGGGAGGATAAAAAAAAGGACTGGAGGGGAAGGACGACCAGCCACCTCTCAAAATAGGATGTTTCTTCTTGCACTCCTCGCAACCATGGCTTGTAGTCCTTTCTCAGGCCTGAATTCATCTGGAAACATATAAAAGAAAATATTATTGATTATCGGCCTAGTGTGCCTTTGCGGTAATCAATCCCTGGTAACCTAACTGTAACACAGTGAGAAGACTCTCACATAGTGACACTACAAGAGGCAGGCCTACAACTGTGTTTGTGTGTGTATATCAGGAACCTGACGATTGCGGTTCACTGGTAGACCGCGGACTGTTCCCAAGTCGACTGCAACGTGACGAAACGTTCAAAAACCTACCATTTCACTCTGAATGGGAGGAAGATTATGTTTTGTTTATTATAATTAAACGTGCCTTTTCGTCCTCACTTGGAGAACTACTGATATTAGGTGGTTAAGCATGAATGTTCCTGATCAGATTTCTGATCATAGCTATATCTGAAATCTAGTAGTTCCCGAAGCTTTCTACACAGGGATAATCATACAAAGCTAGTTGACCACCAGTGGCTTTTAGATTTCACTTGTCTTTCCTCACTAATCTCACCCGCGAGCTCAATGGGTTGAATGAAGAGCTCCAGGGTAAAAATAAAGATGTAGTCAACATGAGTTCCGTGGACACGTTTTGTTGATTATTCAACATACAGTACTTTGATTACATATTACCCTATTGGCCTGAATATAAGTGTTTTTTCAAATGGCAAAAATCTTAAAAATGGAGTCGTCTTATATTTGTGGACTATATTATTTGACATTCAATGTTTTCTTCTTTACACAAATTAGTCTTGAAAAATGGGGGTCTTCTTATAACCAGGGTCGTCTTATACTTGGGACAATACGGTAATATTTAATACTTGCCTTTAATACCATGTTTCTCAGCTTGCTGTTCTCTCTGTAAAGTCTTCAGCTGGCCTTGCAGTTCTTTGGTGTATTCTTGACTTGACAGTTCTGCTGAACTGGGGTTGAACAGATCCTCAGACAACATTCCCTCGTCCACCCGTCTTTGTGTAGCAACTTTGGCCTTTTTCTGGGGGAAAAAGATGTTATTTCGTATTTAAAGGGGAATTGCACCCATTTCAGCATACAAATAGAACTAAATGAACCCTCAGGTCCATTTGTACAAAAGAAAAGCATCAATGCTGTGAAACAACTTGATGACACCATTAAGTTGTGTTTCACCATGTTGATGTTTTTTTCCAGTCCTCCATTTCTAAGAGACACAGAATGTGGAAACTTTTTTTTTTATCATGTCCACATAACATATTCAATTTGGTATATTAATGATAGGCTATAGTAAAATGTTGAAAATGGGTGGAATTTCCCTTTAATCAAAGAGCAGTCAATATACATTCATTCTTTTCTGGGTGTACTATCAATCTCTGGTTAATTACCTGTTTGGGATTTCCAGGGCCAAAGCCTTTGTCACCAATACTGGAGTCTTCTTCACCAAAGTCCAGGTTTTACGCTTTCCTCACCCTCTTGCCAAGATCCGGAATGTCAACTGCGTAGAGTTCCCGCTCAGCAGCTTTGAGTGTAGCCTCTTTGTCTGCATCCAAGTAAATTAGAAGGATAGATTTTAATAATTCCAAAAAAACAACATTGTCATCAACCTAATGTTTTAAAATGTAAATTTTGTGTGAGTGTGTGTAAAGACCTCACTTGCCTGCTATCTGAAGAATTTGAGCATGCTCAACCGGCCATCCATTAGCAGGTTTCTTACGGCCTAATGTACGGCACTCCACATGATGTGTCCTGTCAATTTCAATTCAATACAAATAAGTTTGATTGGCATGAAAAACATACTGTACATTTTCAGTGCCAGAAAACGTGTCAAATAAATAAATGCAATAAAATAAAGGGGGAAGTAATACAGCACTGTGTAAACAGAGCCATGTCATATTGCATCTTTTACATGTTAGGGTGCTGTGGTTTCCAAAGTGGAACCTGTATTTCTTAAAAATGGAGGTCTGAAAAAAAATAACAACTGATGACATCATGAAGACTGACATTATTATTATTATTATTACATCATGAAGATGTATTTCACCATGTTAATGATTTTTCTTTCAGATCGCTTTTTTCTGAGAGGGTACAAATGGAACCAAATTGACCCGCTAGGGTCCATTTTTAATGTGTGGAATTCCCCTTTAACATTCATTTTGACGAATCGGTGGTGCAAGTGCAATCTGCAGCCTATTGTCAAATAGGGGTCTTTGAAATTAAATGTATTTAGAATCACTGCTTAGAGCCATTCAAATTTCTACTGATGTGGCGTTATCTTATCATATGGGGGTCCACGGGCTCATTAATGACAATTTCGGGGTCCTTGTCATGAAAAGGTTTGGGAACCACTGTTATAAATAGGATATAAATATAGATATTTTTACTTTTTAGTCAAGACAAGAACAAAAAACAAAGACAAGTAGTAGTTATTGTTTTGCAGTTATTTTGTACAGGTATATCAGAGGCCGTTTTCTACTAAGGACTAATTTAAACATTATACAGAAAAACGCAGACTTAGCAATGTGTTTGGGTTGTACATTGTACTCCCAAAGGGGAGATTATTTTGTTTTTTGTCATAGTTTCAAACTCACCTTTCAGTATCACTGTCAACTATCCAGCTGCTTGGAACAATGCTGGTCGTATTCTTGTCAGCCCCCTCTGCCCAGCTAACAAGGGCAAACTTGTATTCCGTCATACTTTTGTTGATTTGATAAATAATTTTAATAATTTTAATGTTTCTGTTCGCTGAACGAGTGGACGTTGTTGTGTTGTGCCGCATCCGTTGGAAGAAAGACAGCGCTCGAGCGCGATGGCTCGAGCGCTGGCTGGAGGGGGAAGGGTTCTGCGCATGCGTGAGTTGCGCGCTAAGCATTCTGGCCGATGTAGTTCTAGTAGAGTAAGCAATGCTTACTGATAAGTACAGCGGAACTACACCAACCAAAATGCTTAGCGTCTCAATGAAAGCCGGAAGCCATCTCTCTCAAAACCAAAACACAGCAACTATAAGCAAAAAATGGATCGGCTCCGATTTAGAAGAAAATATATTCTCCCGGATTCTGATGAAACGGACATTCCAAAAAGAACAACATGTTTCTGAAAAGAAGGTGAGTCTTATTCTGTTTACTGAATCATACGACAATGCAGACGGATATTGTAACTGCTTGCATGACCTCACTGTCTAAACCAGAGGCATCTAGTAGACAAGTTGCGACATTGAGGGGTCAGAACCCGAGCGCTGTTCATTTTGCCTAAAAGGTACAGACTACAGTTGGGAATACATCGTTTTCAGCAATGTGTTAAAGTATGCAATGTTTATGTTGTAATATTACTACAAAACGATATAAAATAAAGGGGTGTAATTATTTTTCTCTCAAGCTGGGCTGCTATTCGTTGTCCCAATTTTCAGTAGAAGTCTAGGTAGAAGCCTCCATTGGACTGACCCCATTAAGTGAACGGAGTTGGCGTAGCTGTCTATACGCTAAAGCCCTGGTCTAAACTAAAACAATGCAGAGATAAGATTGAGATCAAATACTGTACAATTATTATTGGGTCTATCTAGGGCCTGTTCTCGCGAAGGGAACATGGTATATATCATTGTCTATGAACTATGAAAATGTAAATGTGTCTAAATTAATATACAGACTAGGCCAGGTGGTTCACAAAGTGGGGTCTGTGAGGGGCTCCCTAAATGATACTTAGGAACCAAGTGGACCCTTATGGGTTCTAATTCTGAGAGTAAAGATGGGCCCATTAAAAGCAAGCCCCAAAAGGCATTTGCTGACTTAAAACATGAAATAAGTACTAAAAGACCCCAATAAACAAGCTATTAACAGACCGCTAATAAACTGTCATCAATCTGTCAATGACATGAGAGTCATGTCATGTATTGTTTTCTTACATAGGAATGAAGATTCCTCTCACTATAAGTCTGGCATTGGCTTTGAAGATACACATCATATCAGCCACATTATGGTTATTGTGCTGTACAAGAGTATTTCTCAGCCATGTTCTTCTTGGGTTACCCCTTCTGAAGTCCATTGTTAGTTCAACAGTACATTTACAATCAGTTATATCAGTGGTGATTGAGGGACATACATTATGATATGATGATTGAAGTATTAAAATCTGTTTTCTTTCTTTCTTTCTTTCTTTCTTTCTTTCTTTCTTTCTTTCTTTCTTTCTTTCTTTCTTTCTTTCTTTCTTTCTTTCTTCTAGAGCCTGTATGCTGGTGGTGGAGATTCTATTCCCAGATATCCTACTTCCCTGCTCTTGTCTTGTTTGAGGATGACTTTACCAGAGAGTGAGGCTAATTCAACAATGGACATAATTGCAGTCAAGCATCATCAGTGTGTGCAGTATTTATTTTTTTCTTGTGACTTAGATCACAGTGTTGGGTCCATTATTGGAAGTGGAGAATAATAATAATAATGGATTGTTCAGTTTTATTTGAAGATATCCCTTATTAATCAGCAAGGAATCACATTCACAAGTCTGTGAATCTGTGAAACAATTTCCTCTGAAAAATGAAGACCCCCTTTACACTGGTTCACGACTTAACCAAGCTTCACTGTGCTGTTGCAAAATGGACACAATTTCTATATACTATTACATGCTTTGCTTTTGAGAAGGGTCCAGCTGCAGACCTAGCCTAGGAGTGGACGTGCCTCACAGTTGATGTGATGACGTCACATCAACCCACAGGCCCCTGTTGTTGAGCACCGGGGATTTAGGCTTAGGGTTACGGTTGGAGGGGTCTAGAGTTTTGCTACAAACATTGCTACACCCTTCTCTAAAACTACCCCTAACCCTAACCACAAGCTAAGATGGTGCTGATAAGCAGCCTACTGGGAATTATCGCTTGATAACGGTAGAAGCGGGTGGCACATGGCAAAAACAGGGGTCTATGGGTTGATGTGTGACGTCATCACATCAACTGTGAGGCACATCCACTCCTGGGCTAGGTCTGCAGGTGGAGCCTTTTGGATCTTTTGGCAGAAAGAATGACAGATCACATAGTTCACTGATTGATGTTGAAAATGTGGTTGGTCTGAAAAGGGGATTCCACAGGCATGAAACAGGTATTTGATGGGACATTGTTAAAAAGAAAATGTGTGCTATTGATCTATCACAATTAGCAAGCCTTTATGCATATACTGTATAGCAAGATCCAGTGTGGAAGATTGAAAATGTAAAAGGCAAAGAGGTTTTAATAAACATCAAAATGATGCATATTATTTTGTCTTCAATGTGTTTTCTTTAGTATATATAGCTATGCTATGAATGGTTCATGTGTATGCTATAAATGTTTATTCGCAAAGTAAAAAATGAAAGTAAAATAGTAAAGTATTATTAAATATGTTACGATATATAATCATATATGGCACAATATATACCAATATATGGTACATGCATTATATTGTAGCACATAGATAAAATAAAATCATGCATGGCACACTATATACACAATACAGCACATGCATATATTGGGCCTGCAAAGACTGAATATAAATGACCATATATTGTACCATATATAATTATACAGGTGGAATTATGTAGCAATATATGGAACACTCATATTGCAATATATTGGAGCATACAAAGACTGAATATAAATTGCCATATATTTTACAATATATAATTAGACTGGGCACAATATATACCAATATATGGCACACTCCTATTGAAATATATTGGAGCATATAAAGACTGAATATAAATTGCCATATATTTTGCAATATATAATTATACCGGTACAATATATACAAATATATGGCACACTCATATATTGCAATATATTGGAGCACATAAAGACTGAATATAAATTGCCATATATTTTACAATATATAATTAGACCGGGTACAATATATACCAATATATGGTGCATGCATATATTGCAATATATTTGTTATACAATATATAATTATACATGGTACAATATATACCAATATATGGGACATGCATATATTGCAATATATTGGACAATATAAATACTAAATCTCATATATGGGAAAATATATTCCTGTATATTGCACAACATTTTAAAATATAATGCAATATATGTTTCTTCCGTAAGGGCTTTTACAATGAAATGGTTCAAATCATGAACAGTGTGCTGTTTCCGTGAAATTTTGCACGCACATTCAACGTGGTATAGCACACGCTGTGGTCATATTGTTGGCTCAAATATTAACACATACACCAAGTTATTGAGCATATCATAGCTATACTTAATGAGTCACAAATACATATTTTACATATATGTTTTAATTAAGCTGCTAGTGCGGTGGTAGTTAATGCAGGAACATTTCAATCAATAAATGAATGAATAAGGAAAGAGCAGATATGGGCTGTCCACACAAAAAAGGCATTGGGCCCAAAGGTATAAATATGCTAAGGGCCTACACGGGCGAAAGCAAACTGGGCCAGTATGGGAATGCTGTGGGCTGCCCGCAGGTGCGGGTTATCGCATAGTTGCCCACGGTAAGCCAACAGCTATGGGCATCACTTGGGCAAGCCCTCTGGGGGCCCCTTAAGGTTAAGTGCAGGCTGCCATAGCCCTCACTGCCCACATACAGCCTGCGCAGGGCCCTCAGAGGCTTGCTTGGAGCCCTACTAGGGTGGGCAAGAAGAATGGCAGGGTGGGCACCTCCAAAGTTTTTCATAGTAGCAGTGGTTTTCAATCTTTTTGACACCAGGGCCCACTATTTATTCGCCATTTGAGCCATGGACCACCATTTGATGACATTTTAGCCCCAAACAGACCCCAAAACTAAAGATTTATTTTGCTTTTGTCCACAATACCAGACTGGATTTGAGAAACGAGACAGCCAAACATACAGATCAAATTGAGGATTAATCTTCTACATTCTCTAGTTGTGTAGACTTGGGATAATTCTGTTGATGAATATTTTAACTCTTGAGAGTGTAAACATCATTTTTACGCTCTCAAAGAGTTACATCTGGTTAACCGACTTGCCCACAACTCTCTCAAGGACCGCTGGTGGTCCCTGGACCACTGATGAAAACCACTGATATTACCATTCATTGGGTGGGCAGGATGCACATTTGGCCCCCCTATAGATCTGGCCCTGGTAGGAATGCTTTATGGTGTCGTTCACTTACAGCTAACAGTCTGTGGATTGACTCTGCAAACAACCACACACACACACACACGCACACACACACACACACACACACACACACACACACACACACTCTGCATTTCTCTGTTGAGCATCTACAGGAGGTGGAGCAGGTCGTTGGTTCGATTCCCTGCTCCTCATGAGTGTCCTTGGGCAAGACACTGAACCCCAAATGGCTCCCGGTGTGCTGGTGGTGCCTTGCATGGTTTCCACCTCCATCAGTGTTTAAATGGATGATGATGTAATGGACATGTAAAACACTGGATGAAGGCTAGATAAATGCACCAGTACCACTCTGTGTGTGTGTGTGTGTGTGCGCGTGCGCGTGCGCGCGCGGCCGGCCGTGTGTGTGTGATACTATTAAACAACCAGATCATCCCCATGCAAAGCGTATTTTAACACAACTTGTACTGCTACTCCACCAACAGTTTGGTTTTACAAAAAATGTCTTCATTGAACATAAAGCATTTGGCCCACATGCACATAATGGCAGATGTCATAAAAAGGTTAAACAACATAATGATTTATTTTCTTAATACATTGTCATATCAATTGAATTGAAGTAATAATGGATTGCATTTTTACAGCAATTTTCCAAGTGCTCAAAGAACTTTGCAACGGTCCATTCATTCCTACATTTGGAGGTGAAGCGGCAAATACTCGACACTCAGTGTCCTCACTTAGTCTTCTTGTCTAGTCTTCCTGTTAGCTTTTCAAATACTTGTCACTTTTACACTTTTTAGGTTATTATTATAGTTTAGCACCTCCACTTTATAATTAGGACGTTCAGTTAGCCAGACCTTTATTGCCTCTATCTGTTTCACTACCATTCCTTGCTGCTCTATCTCAACATACAGTGATGTGACAAATTAAAAACGTTGAACCTTCACATATTCAGTATTCACTATTACGTGGAGGCAGGAATCGAACCCGGGACTCCCACTCGTCAGACCAACACACAACCAGTCACATATTAATGAACATTACGGGAAAAAAAATAGTGCAGCGTAAATATGCCAGATTTAGCTGAGTTGCTAATTACAGTCCAAGGTCAAGGTAAACTTTATTGTCCACGAGGGAAATTTGTCTTACAACAGCCATATAGAACATCAGAGACAAGCACAAACACAAAGTGACACAACATTACACATTGCACAGGGTCGTCTTAAGTATTCGCTACTGTTTCATAGCCTCGTTCAGCATTTTAGTTGACGCTGGTACAAATGACCTTTTAAACCTGATGTATTTCCACTTTGGTTCTTTATACCTTCTCCCAGATGGTAGAAGTACAAACTCTCCATTTAAAACATGGGTAGCATCATTGACAATCTCTTGAGCCTGTTTCAGTGTAGACTGTTCATAAATAGACTGCAGGGAGGGGAGTTGTCTAACTCCTATGATCTTCCTTGCAGTTTGCACCAACCTGAGCAGTTTGGACCTCAGTTGCACTGAGAGGTTGCCGAAAAAAACTATGATGCCAGATCTGACCAGGCTTTCCTGGTAGACTGCTCGGTAAAACACTAACATAAATTTTTGGTCTACACCATGAACCCTGAGACGTCGCAGCAAATGCAGTCTTTGCTGTAGTTTGCTACATAGACTGTCAACATGTGTGTTCCAAGTTAGTGAGTTGTCAATACAGATACCCAGGTATTTTTTATTTAAAAGGAAACCTGTGAGATGATCGAGTCATGAATAACCACAGGCCTGTGGTCACCGATACTCTTAGGGTCAAACACCATCGAACAAGAGACAAGTTAAAAACAACACAAAACATGAAAAGACAACAATAACAGAAAAAGTAAAAATTTGCATCTAAAAGACAAGTGACTAAAAACAAGGTCTAAGGTGCATCTACAGTATATACTGTAAGTAGCAGTGTTTTACAATAGTACAAGTATATTCTATTAAAGTACTAATGCCTAGGGGATTCTAGTAAATTTCACATACGCTGTTTAAAGTGCTTAATAATTGATTAACATGGTCACAGGTTTGGTTGTCGAGTAACCATTTTGTTAGATTGTACTTACAAGATGGAAATGACAGACAATCTTATGGTCAGGCCCACGTCATTCCAGATCCTGAGCTTGCTTTACTTTTTGCAGCATCATATCTAGTATTTGGGACAAGCGTTCTACTGAGACTGATGTGACGACTCATCAAAACACAAGAGCTGTCAGGTCAGTGTGACATCATTTGCATTTCAAACAAAATGGTGCGTTTATAGTGGCTTAGCGTGGCGACTAAACTTATCTGTCCTAACTGTCACAGGTAGTGGTATTACTATCGCAGCACCAGGACTCCAGGAGCATCCCAACACCTCCCAACACCCACAGATCATTTTTGAGCAGGCCAGCCACCCCAGGGCAGGCAAAGAAAACTGTGTCTGATCTCTCTCATACATATACTGTACTATACTCTAGGTTACTGCCGGCATGTATTAGGTACGAGGCTCCTAAATGGAGATATAATAGATTTAAATACTCCTTTGTACCAATGTCTATTGCACTCCTCAATAATTCCCTGGCTGTGTGGGCTAGGGGTGGGAGGAGAAGACTATGGGCTCCATTCTCATCACCGCTAAACTACTGACTTACTATTTTGTAAAACATTTTTGAGTGGTTCAACTAGCCAGTTTACACTGACACCTTGTGAGCTTGTGTACTGGCCATTTTAGCTATTAAAATGTTATTCAAAATATATTTTTTTAAAAAAAGCAAAGAAGTTTAGGCACAAGGGGTATAGCGTGAAAATGAAGCCCTGTTACTGCAGCCAGAATTGCACTATAAATATTGGTACTGGTATATCTATTTATATTTTATAGTCATATTTATATATTTTCTCTTTCTTACTATTAAATCAAGCACTATGGGAGGTAGTGTGTAAGCCTGGTGAGGTGTATGAATCACTATTACTGTAGTGACTCATGATACCAGGGCCCACTATTTATTCAGAAGTTGAGCCACAGACGACTATGTGATGACATTTTAGCCCCACAGACCACAAAACTAAAGATTTGTCCACAATTTCAGGCTGGATTTGGGAAACAAAACAGGTGACTTAATCTTCTACATTCTCTAGTTGTGTAGACTTGGGCTGACATGAAACATGTTTACACTCTCAAAGAGTTAAATCTGGTTAACCAACTGTCCATCACCTAAGGACCACCTGGAACCCTCTCAAGTACCACTGGTGGTCCCCGGACCACTGGTAGAGAACCACTGCTGTACTGTACTGGTCTGTAACGTCTTGCATGTTGCTGCAAGTCTCTCAATGTCTGGCTCACGGACACATACACTGACTCTGGGGGAGTCCAGATCTCAATCCCCCCAGAGTGGCTTTAGTAAAGATCAAGATAAACAGTCACAAAAAGAAATAAGCTCCCAATACTGTGTAAATAAATGAAGAAATTAAAAAAACATCACGTGAATCCATTGAAATATAAGACGTCATGACACTATATCACAAAAACAATGACAAGTATACACAAGTAGGGCCTATACACACATTATGCTGGTAGAGGCTTCAAGAAAAACTTTACCTGTAAAAGAAAAGAGAATAGTTAAAAGAAAAAGTAGAAACGTTTTTTTTCCTTTTCAAGTGTTTGAACACACATCTTAATTCTCTTCTGGGGTCCGCAGACAAATACATACTGTATATTTTGGGTTTTCCTCTCAGAAAAAAATGAAAATGGGTGGAATTCCCCTTTAATCCACAGTGAATTAGTGATTAATTAAATTTACAGTTTGCTTTACAACTTAGGGTTATAATCATGCATTATTAGGACATAATGTCCGTCTAATAACAAACACATTATTTCTAATCAGGCCTAAATAGTGAAGGGAAACCTAAAGACCAAGCTGTTTCTGTTGAATTTCCATGACAAACAGGAGATGGAAGTGAACAATGGACAGTAGACAGTAAACGTGTTCATAAAACAGTACAACGTTGGACACTTTGTTTGATATAAAAAAAAAAAATCTCCCGCAGCTCTCTTCGTGTGCATGTAAATTTGCGATAGCCGATAGCATACCTTGTCTGAGAATAGTTAAAAGAAAAAGTAGAAAAGGTTTTTTTTCCTTTTCAAGTGTTTGAACACACATCTTAGTTCTCTTCTGGGGTCCGCAGACAAATACATACTGTATATTTTGGGTTAAATTAGATGATCATATAACTTCAGTGAGAGATGCTTCTGTCACACGTCAGCATTAAAGACCTGGAACAGAGAACAATACAATCTGTCTCTGAGTTCATTTATGACACAGATAGGGTGACCAGATGTCCCTCTTTGCGTGGGACAGTCCCTCATTTTCAAGATTTTTGAAGCGTCCCGCAAATTGAGTCTCTGTCCCACATTGTGACTGACAGACAGACATCAGTGTTCAAAATGCCCCAATAATTTGTAGTGCCCTAATAGTTGGATTTCATCATTTCTTGCTATGTTTTTTTTTTTTAAATAATTCCCACATGTGGTACCACTATATTTCCACACTCACTCTAGAGAGGCCACATCGCATACTGTCGTATCAAAAATAGCTGATCTACGATCTCAAAACGCGTCGCGCTGCGACGCGTTTTGAGATCGTAGATCAGCTATTTTTGATTTTAGATCAGCTGTTTTTGCTGTGTGAAATGGAATCTTGAACAGGACATTTTGTCCCGTTTCCACACTCCACTTGTCCCACACATGCAACACTTCTGTCCCTCAAATGAACAGTTTGGATCTGGTCACCCTAGACACAGATCTACTTCATTTGAAATGGAAATGTCCTCCAACTCTTACTGTCCATGATGGTGGATGACAGATCAGCAAGGAGCTCCTCTTTGACCCATTGTTTCTGTAACAGACATTATTGTTGACATTATCATTAGACAAGCTCATGAGGCTTTTTTCTTTCAGACCTCCAATATTATCACACTCCACCACCAGCACGGTTTACAGTACAACTCATCAATTAGTTGTTTTAATTTTGGTCTAATTATAAAATAATGTATTTGTATATAATGTAAGACAGAAGTTATTGCCCTAAATATACATAATTATCCCTTCATTATGGTAATATAAGGAAGGAATCATGTTATCCCCATTTGCTATATTATATTTAATTTAGCAGGAACTGTACTGTAAATTCAGCACAACCCCAACTTCAGTTAGATGTGTTCATTTTCCATGAGAGAAACACAGTCATGTTCCATGATTACTACTTTTACTTGTAATATGAAACAACAGAGCCTACCGTAAGACCTTTTTTTTTAACTAATGTGTTCTTTATTAAGCCTAGTTACTTTTACTTCAAGTCACACTGTGTGTAATTACAAATAATATGCTGTAATTAAGGACATATCTGCACAATTTACAATATTACGGTTTAGGCATTTAGCAGACGCTCTTAAAGGGGAAGCCCACCCATTTTCAACATTTTAATATGTCATTAATATACCTGATTGTCATTAATATACCTGTTGTGTGGACATGATAAAAAGGTTCCCCCAATTCTGTATTTCCTAAAAATGGAGGTCTGAAAAAAATCATTAACATGGTGAAATACATCTGATGACATCATCATTTCACCATGTTAATGATTTTTCTTTCAGACCCCTTTGTGAACCAAAGGGGTCTGAACCAAATGGTCCATGTGAACCAAATGGACCCTAGCGGGTCCAATTGGTTCCATTTGTACCCTCTCAGGAAAAAAATGAAAATGGGTGGAATTCACCTTTAACCCAGAGTGACTTGATTAGATAAATTTACAGTTTGCTTTACAACTTATGGTTATGGTTGTAATTATGCATTATTAGGACATAATGTCTAATTAGGCCTAAATAGTGATGGGAACCCAAAGACCAAACTGTTTCTGTTGAATTTCCATGACAAACAGGAGATGGAAGTGAACAATGGACAGTAGACAGTAAACGTGTTCATAAAACAGTACAACGTTGGACACTTTGTTTGATATAAAAAAAAATCTCCCGCAGCTCTCTTCGTGTGCATGTAAATTTGCGATAGCCGATAGCGTACCTTGTCTGATGAAACCCTGTATAAGAGAGATGGCAGGGAGCTGTGTCTCCACAAGCTCTGAACCTTGTCTTCAGACACTGAGGAGCTCATCCCTGAGTCAGATCTTCAACCTTGTCTTCAGACACTGAGGAGCTCATCCCTGAGTCAGATCTTCAGCCACTTGTCTTCAGACACTGAGGAGCTCATCCCTGAGTCAGATCTTCAACCTTGTCTTCAGACACTGAGGAGCTCATCCCTGAGTCAGATCTTCAACCTTGTCTTCAGACACTGAGGAGCTCATCCCTGAGTCAGATCTTCAACCACTTGGAGAACCGCTCCAGCTAACTGTCCACCATGAAGATCAGCCTTCTGCTTCTGTGTGTGGCTCTGACCACTGTGCTCTCCAAGGTAAGAGCTGATCTCCTCCAAGGTCTAAGATTCTTTTTTTTTTAATTTAGTGTTATATCTTCTGAACAGCTACATGGAGCAAGTATAATGGTTAATGTTGTTCACTTCTCTAGACCATCATCTATGAGCCAGAAGAACCAGCAGAAGACCATGATGACATCATATCTGTTGAGAAGAGAGCAAAGGTATGACTTGATGACAGGATCAACATAATTTAACAGATGTGCATAATATGCCATGCTCTATGAGAACTCTGTACTATGAATAGTAAACTAATTAAATGTCTAGACAATCCGATGAATGATACACGGTAATACCATTCATTCATCAGTTTCCAAATTTCAGTTAAAAAAAAATAATCCGACTGTCTTGAAAAGCAACTTAGACCTTTACCATATAAGTACAAAATACTTCAAGAACAAGATTTTTCCAAACGTAAACGGACGAGAATTGTACTTTGTGGTAATGCTACGGGTCTTTGATAGACATCTGGTCTGTTGGACGTTATTTAGAAATAACACACTGCTGAATCCAGCAGATTGACCAACTAAAAAATCAAGCATTCGACCGAGCCATGTGATAAATATCACATTGTAATACATTAGTGAGGTTGTTATATATTCCATGTTGACCCTGTCATGTAATAGATTATAATGAGAGGCATGTAACACTTTGAAATGAACTGAAGCTACATTTAATGGCATATACACAAACAATACAGCAAGCACATTGATTACAACATGCTGTCTGAACTTTAAGACACGATAGGATGATGCAGTCATGATATTAGGCTATTAATGCTAATACTCCACTGCACATATGTCAAACTCAAGGCCCAGGGGCCTAATCAGGCCTGTGAATGAATTATCTGTGAGATGATATTTAATTACTATTAGAACTGGCCCTCTAGTATATTGCACACACCATGATGAGAAATTAATGCAACTAAGTGTTTTACTTTGTCAACAATGAAGTTACTTTCTCATGTGAAAGCATTGCTTGGTTGGAGCTTGTAGTGTAGCTTACTACACTTTCCCACCCACAGCATAAAAAATAGGGAAAAAACAAGACAAAACAAACAACATAATATTATGTTTAGAAAGTTGAGATACTGTATATATTTATTTACTTTTTATACATATATGTATTGTTGATGTAGCAAGCTGTTTTTGCCGTGTAGCTTGTTGTGTAGTTTGCTACAATTTTCTAGGGATAGCTTGTTGTGTAGCTTAGCTACATTTTTTTCCCGACAGTAACAAGTAGTGTAGCTTAGCTACATTTTCCCTGTAACTTGCCCATCCCTGCTCCTGGTATTACTGACCATTTCTCTGTCTTCATTACCAGACGAGAACGCCCGAGGAGAAAGCAGCCAGGAAAGCCGCAGGGGAAGCAAAAGGAGAAAAAATTGGAAGAAAGGTGGGAGAATATACAGTTGTAGGGGGGGCAACAGCTGCTGGGGGGGCCATCGCCTCGCTCGGAGGACCAGGTCTTGGAGCAGCAGGAGCAGTCGCCGGATATGCAGGAGGGGAGTTGTTGAGGCCAGTTGGAGGAAAGGCAGGGGCAGCGCTGGGGAAAAAGATCGGGGGAATGATAGGTGCCAAGCCGAGAACGCCCGAGGAGGAAGCAGCCAGGAAAGCCGCAGGGGAAGCAAAAGGAGAAAAAATTGGAAGAAAGGTGGGAGAAGTTACAGTTGTAGGGGCGGCAACAGCTGCTGGGGGGGCCGTCGCCGCGCTCGGTGGACCAGGTCTTGGAGCAGTAGGAGCAGTCGCCGGATATGCAGGAGGGGAGTTGTTGAGGCCTGTAGGAGGAAAGGCAGGGGCAGCGCTGGGGAAAAAGATCGGGGGAATGATAGGTGCGAAGCCGAAATCGGCAGCGCCAGCCGCGGGTGGGGGAGCGGTGGATAGGGGCACGCAGTTTGGGACCCAGGTAGATAAGGGCACGCAGGTGGGGGGGGGTTGGGCAAGACAACCAAACCCACCTAGACCAAGGCAATCCCAGGATCCCGGGGATGTTTGGATGACGGGGGGAACAATTACAAGAACAAGATATAGGCATTCAGGCTGAGTCTGAAGTACTTCAATGGCGGCTATCTTGCTTCAGTCAGTCAGTACAGTGTGTTCTATGAAAGCTAAAACTAAAATACTCAAAATGGCCGCTACGCAACAACGTCACTCTCCACTGAAGTATGCATAAAGGTCCTACTAGTGATGCGCAAGTTGCCTTTTTTTCCGCCACACTGTCCCACCAAGGATGGCAGCCCATTGCAGCAACCCGTCCCGCAAAATTTAAACCAGAGCCGCCCCCTCCCCCCCCCCCCGTTCTGCAGCCCGCAAAAAAGTAGCCTATAGAGCTGAGCAGTCCTGCCGCCTCATGACATCGCCTCTGTTCCAGAAATGGATTCCCTCATTGACTTTTCAAAAATGATTTATATAAAGGCAATTACGCCGCGGACAAAGCCAACTCGTGGTCGTGACGAATCATGATGACGCACACAATCTTTTGACAATCAAATAATTTCTAAGATGAAAAATGAAACAACGTGTGTTGTTTTATCCTGCCGTTTTTTTGTTTTTTTTTTTTACTTCTTGTTAATTCAATATTGCATTATAATATTGCCACGGCGTAATCGTTTATATTAACCATTTTTAAAAAGTCTATGAGGAAAATGAATGAGGATTCCATTTTTGGAACACGGGAGACTTCATGGAAGGGGCGGGACTGCCCAGCTCTATAGCGACATGCAGGAATATCTCATTTTAGACAGAAGGAAATGACCCAACCTGCAGTCTACCCTGCAGCCCAAATTAGCTGGTTATCAAGGTAAAATGAGTAGTTGGAATGATGATTGTATAAGTGAGAGAGAAAGAGAGAGCGGTAACATCAATGCCTTAGCTTAATAAGTTATTTTACCTGAATCTTGACACGACATTCTGTTTACTTCACTCACTTGTGTGTATCCTGCTGCAGCCACGTAGCTCTCCACTCTAGATGAATGAATGAAATAGCCACTCTACAAGCTCACAATGCAGCGCAATGCATTTTGAGCTTGTAGATCTGGTTTAATTCTGTCTGTGCACTGTGTACACGGCTGTGCACGCCTTTCAATTGTGCAGTTGCATTCATTACGCTGTGGCCAGCCACATTTCCAGATGCCCCGAACAGAGAGGCAGAGCACACTTTGGTCAAAAGGCAGGAGCTAAACCCCCATATAAGCAACACACATTCATGAACAATAGAACCAGATCCTAGTTTCAGCTGGAGACTCAGGAGAACAGATAGCTACCACAATGTTTTTGTTTTTTCGTCCTTTTGGGGGGGGTCCACCCAGCCACAGCCTGTAATTGCCCCGAAAACCTTAACCCGTCCGCCTGAACTGCGGGACAACCTGCGGGACCTGCCACCATCGAGTCGACCCGTGCAGCACTATAGCTTCTGATCATTGATGCTGTTGAGTGATCGTTCTTTAAATAAACAGAACATAAACTGTCATAATAACACATATTTGTGGTCCTGCTCTTTCTTTCAGTCCAGTGGTATATATGGAAAATGTTAGATAGCCTATTAGATATTGTGTTAAAGTGGAGAACCAGACTATTTATCATCTGAACTCATAGCCGGAAGGGGGATGGTGCATAATGTGCCTGTGGCTGTTGATCTAAAATAGTTTGTTTTTCGCAATATGAATAACGTTATCTTTTAACCCAAATTACACGTAATATCGGTAATATGTGGCGCACACCAGAGCCTTAGATTATAGACAGAGTTATGACATCTCTGTTCACTTCCAGGGAAAGATCCAAAACTATTTCATTAATAACTATTACAGCCAAATGTCACCCTCCAATACAGTATACTTCACAGGCCTAGAGTGATCCTACACAGCAGTGTAACATAAAATAATAGAAGTCCAGTCATGAATCCAGTTTGAGGTTTTATTTATTATAGGTGGTTGAGCAGATGAACAAACAAATGAACAGAACCAGGGCCTTATAGTCTGAGAGTTAGGATATTCCTGTTCACTCCTATGTGCCCCAGTGCTCGCGTTGCTGGAGGAGCCTGGAGGAGCCCTGTGAGTCCACTTTCAAACCAGAACTCGATGAAATGAATGGGATTTAATAGGGACCAGCAAAGAAGGCGCGAAAACATCATGTATTAATGCTGGTGACCTCGTAAACAAATGATGGATGCAGGCAAATTAAAGAATGTCCACCGGAGGTTGATTTCGTATACTTTGTCACATGATTTGCAAATGATATACAATTATATTAGCAGTGCGTTTTTGCCTGAATTAAATAAAAGTGTGTTTTTGGAGCATATACAGTGTGCGGGTGTTTCTTCCATTTTCTAAAATACAATTATACTGACACATTGAAAGAGCAGAATACTAGAGTCTCCAATAGCACCCCATTCTACATATGGGCACAATGTGGCAATGCACCTATAAATGGCCTGAATGCCCCAAACATGATGGTGTAGCACCCAGCCATGAGCCAGCCACAACAGCCCCACCAATCAGACTCAGCCCTATTGGCGCGACTGGTTGTGCGTTGGACTGGCGAGTGGGAGTCCCCGGTTCGATACCTGCTTCCGCGCAATGGCATGTGATGTGTAGAGGCGTTTGGAAATCCAAGCCTCTAACTCCATGGGGTGTCTTTGACTCCCCTTCCAATTCTCCCCCTCAGGTTTTCATTTTAAGTGCATTGCAAATTAGGCATGTATAGACCCTCTTAATCCAGAGTGGTCTACAATAGTAAAAAAAAAAATATATACATACAATTTAAGCAGAATTTACTGTACAATAAGCAGAATTTACAATATTTACAGTACATTATTCTTAAACACTGTAACAGTGTTAAAGTATAAGTAACACCATCACCAATATTTCAAAGCTTTCCAAAAAACATTTTCTAGGGGCCTTGAAATGGATCCTCAGTAATGGGATAATCATATTTTTGATGTGTAGATCTTGTTGAGACGCTCATTTAGAAAGTAGCTCTCAAGTCAGAGAAGTATGGACACCACTGCTCTAGTGTTATTGTGTTGTAGCCTAATGGTGGTGGTCCAAGCTGCTATCATGACCTTGTCTAATAATAAAGGGTGAAATTCTCAATTGCTGTGGTGTAGCCAGGTATGGTGTAAGTCTTCTCATTGGCTGCATGGCAGCAAATCAGGTCTGGGGCCTTGGGGTAGGCTGAAAGCCTGCACCACCAGCCCTGGACCTGAGCTATAGCCAAATAATTGCCCGGAATAATTAAAACCTGCAAGTCAAAAGGTCCAGAAATCATCTGACCCCCAATTGAAAATGTTACTGTACTCCACTGCTTTGTTCATCATGAGTTGAAGCTCTTGATGACTGGTTGTAATTATTACAGATAATTATTTGGTAGGCCCAGGCCTGGTGGTATAGGCTTTCGGGCCTGCCTCAAGGCCCCAGACCTGATTTGCTACCATGCAGCCAATGAGAGGACTTACACCGTACTACATGGCTACACCACAGCGATCGGGAATTGCACCCAATGTCTAGATAATAATGTCTGCTACAGATATACGGTAGGCTTACGTATAGTAGGTAGGCTACTTGTCTGCAGAACCCTGTCTGAAAATGTTTTGTGCCCAGAAGAGCAGTGTTCACTTTTAATATTTCTCAAAAATGTAAAAAGAAAGAAGAAGAAAAAAAAGCAAACATAGCCAACAAGCTTTGAACGTATGAGACCATACCTTATTATTATTTATGAGATATTACTTTATCCATCCATCCATCTTCTTCCACTTATCCGAGGTCGGGTCGCGGGGGCAACAGCTCCACCAGAGAGCTCCAGACTTCCCTGTCCCTATAGCAACATTGGGGACCTCCTCCTGGGGATTCCGAGGCGATCCAAGGCCAGAGAGTGGATGTAATCCCTCCATCTGGTCCTTGGTCTGCCCCGGGGTCTCCTCCCAGTGGAGATTACTTTATGTGTCATTTCATTTCTAGGAAACACAGAATCATTTATCATGTCCACACAACATAAGGTATATATATTGACATAGTACAACTTTTAAAATGGGTGGAATTCCCCTTAAAAACATCAATCCAACCACCCAACCACCCAACCATCCATCCATCCATCCATTCATTCATTCATTCATTCATTCATTCATTCATTCATTCATTCATTCATTCACCCACCCACCAATCCATCCACCATGCAAGAAAAAAACAGCATGATTTCCATGCTGATCTTTGCTGGTCTAAGCTGGTCTAGCTGGTGGTTTATGCTGGTCTAGCTGGTGGACCATGCATGCTGGTAGACCAGCATGAGTTTAGCTGGTGATGCTGCGCACCAGCATACCAGCTACAAAACACAACATATGCTGATATGCTGGTTTATGCTGGTCATGACTCATGCATGCTGCTTTTTTCATCCATCCAGTTACTCAGTCACAGTAAAAAAAAAGTGTGTCCCTATTCATTCTGTATGAACAGCAGCTCGGTTTCTGACCCCTCAATGTCGCCACTCTGAGAACTTCCGTCCCGGGCAGGAGGGTGGAACCTCAGTGGAACTAGGAACCTCCCAACGGTGCTAGCGTGCTGTTTCTAGTCGGGCTCATATAGTGCGTGCACCAGCTGCTGTGTGAAGAGGTGATCAGATTGTTGTTTTTATTTCACATTCAGGGGGACAAAAAGATACTTTAAATCATTTACATCAAGGTAATGTCATTCATCTCTTCGTTGATAACTTTATTATTGAGGACATGATATAATAAGATATAATAATTGTTATTATTGTATAGATTTTAGGCAAACTGACTTCCTGCTCTGAGCTCTGAATTCATCAGTTTGTATTTCTGATTCATCACTGACTAGAGTTCAACCATTTTTATACCAAGGACCACTATTTACTTATGTATTTATTCAGCATCTGGTCCAGTAAACCAAGTGACAACAATAGATGAATCCACCCAGATTTAAAGGGGTATTCCACCCATTTTCACACACAAAGCTAGCACCTCATTGGCTCCCCCTCTGGGCCAATGAACAGCAGTGTGTATGTAATTGTACCTATGTACATCTAGTTTAGTATATGCCAGTGGTTTTCAACCAGTGGTCCGGGGACCACCAGTGGTCCGGGGACCACCAGTGGTCCTTGATAGGGTTCCAGGTGGTCCCCACCCAGTATTTGAGCCAAGGTGTCTCAAATACTGAATAATTTACCTCTTGAGAGTGTAAAATGAAACCAAATGCACATGTGAGGGTCCATTTGGTTTCATTTTACGTTTTCAAGTTGCAACCCTGTACAGATCTATAAGGGTCCCTTTGGTTTCTAGCGGTGCATCATTTAGCTAGGGACCACCTGGAATCCTCTCAGGGACCACTGGTGGTCCCTGAAACCACCAGTCCAAGCTTAGAGATCTTGTGTGGACATGATGAAACACACACATTTCACCACCTTAATAAAACAATACATAAAGATCAGTTAAGATCAGCACAATGAATTGAAATCAAATCGAAATCGAGGTTTCAGAACTTGGACAATGTAAAAAAGAAAACCGTGAATCATGATTTCTCCTTTCCTAGGACATTTACGGTAGAACTGCGTCACATTCACTCACAGCTTACTTTACTGTAAAAAGTGTTCTGTTAAATAAGAAAAGAAAAATGCAATGTGTTCTTAAAATAAAGAAAAGTGAGGTTTGCACTTTCCATCATCTTTGTTCAATAAAAAACACCCTACTCTCTGTTAGAGGGAGGAGAATCAAATAAAAAATAATTAAAAAAAGATAAATAATTGACTTTTTGTAGTTTTACCCCCCAAAAAAATCTAAATAGAAAATTGAAATTGAGTTTCAGAGAAAGAATTGAGGTTTTATTTTTAGGCGAAATCGTGAAGCCGTTTACACCGTTTTTATTGCATTCTTATGTCAGGGTAAATGAACAGCATTAATACATTTGTGTTCATTCCATCCTATAGTCTGCCTGACATCTGATCTGTGACTGAATGCTCCTCTGAGGATCTAACACAACCACAAGCTCAACACCAACACATTTAAGGTAAACAACTTATTTTTCAAACCAGGATGCATGTTTTAACTTAAGTAAAAGACGACGTTTTTTTTCTTATATTATTATTTTTATTCTGCCCTGCTCTGTGCTAGAACAGTGGTTTTCAAACGGCGGTACGGGGACCACCAGTGGTCCCTGAGAGGGTTCCAGGTGGTCCCCAGCTAAGTTGGTTAACCGGATGTAACTCTTGAGAGTGTAAACATGAAACCAAATGGACCCGCAAGATGAAAATATTCATCTTAATTAGCACAAATCTACACAACAAGAAGATTAATAGTCATTTTGATCTGTATGTTTGACTGTTTTGTTTTCTCTGAAATCCAGCCTGGAATTGTGAACAACAAGCAAAATAAATCTTTAGTTTTTGGGGTCTGTGGGGCTAAAATATCATCAGATGGTGGTCTGTGGCTCAAATTCTGAATAAATAGTGGTTCCTGGTATCAAAAAGGTTGAAAACCGCTGTTAATAAAAAGAAAGTAAAAGACGGCCGTTGTTGTTTTTTTTATCCTGCCCTGCTCTGTGCTAGAACATCTGGGTCATGAGTCCTGGATGTGCTGCTCAGTGCCATTGAAACGGCTGATTTTCCGAGAAACGAGGACATTGAGGGGCAGAATCTGAGATAATGCCATTCGAATGCAGGGGATAGAATGGACGTAACTTTAAATGCATTTATCTCTGAATAAACCCTGGAAACAGTGAAAGGTGAAAATACAGGCTGCATGTTGTCTCAAATGTATTAAAAAAAAAAAAACTGAAACACATCATCAACTGCGGGTCCATTTGGTTTCATAGGTTTCATTCTCAAGAGTTAAGATATTCATCTTGACAATTAGGCTCAAATGCTGAATAAATAGTGCTAGGGCATTCACTTTTAGTGTTTTTCGCCTGTCGACTAGTTGCCTAGTTTACTAGTCGACTAGTCATTAATGTACCAGGTATTACAAATAATTATATTAAAAAAGAAGAAAAGGTGGGGACGGGCGAGGGCATCTGGTAGAAGAGTTGCGACATTGATGGGACAGAACTGAGCACTCATTCATGCAGCATTGAATAGGGACAAACTGGAGTTTGTACCCCCAACAAAATCAGCATTTCACCATTCCAACATACAACCAATCATCCATTGTAGCTGTTACGATGTTTGTTATTGTAAAAGGAAAACTACATTGGTGACTATAATCCAGCTAAGATTTTTGTTGTAAGACTAAAACAATATTAATAATACAAATAATACCACCTACGTTTTTATGAATTTCTTATCGACTAGTCAACTGGTAACAATGAGGTCGACTAGTGGTTTTACTTGTTGACAATCGACTAGTCGACTAGTTGGTTAATGCCCTAGGGCCTAGGCCCTGGTATCAAAAAGGTTGAAAACCACTGTGCTAATCAGTCAAATAGTTTATAGGTTTCTTGTGTGTGTGTTTGTTTGTGTTTCAGATGGAGCAGAAGGACAGTGAGTCTTCAGAGAGGTCAGATCTGGTCTCTGACGACGGAAAGAACCTCAAGTCTATCCTGTGTCAGCGCTGTGGCTCCAAGGTGCTGTGTCCAGGGACCGCCTGCCTAACACAGAGAGAGGTAGGGACCCCCTGCTACACACAGAGAGAGGTAGGGACCCCCTGCTACACACAGAGAGAGGTAGGGACCGCCTACAGCGTAGCTCTCGTCCATGTTGTTAACACGACGCCAAAAGCCGCGTTCTGCTGTCCGAGGAGAGGGTAGAACGGCTGCAAGGATTATGTATCGAGCACAGAGCCATTCATTACTGGTGTCGTAGGTTGGGTTCTACCAATCTTAAATAGGCTAATCACAGCTGTGCACACACTGCCCCTCTCTGGTGCTCTTAATATCCCCGCATTAAGAAGTCATCATCACACTTACTGTCAATGTTGCTGCAATGTGGTGTGATGTGTGCTGTTTACAAGCTGTTTGCAAGTGAGTTTACAGTGGCTCTCATCCGCTTTGTGCTCGATACATAATCCTCGTGGCCGTCCTACCCTCTCCTACGACGGCAGAACGCGGCTTTTGGCGTCTTGTTAACAGCGTGGATGAGAGCTACGCTGTAGAGGGGCGTCACCATGGAAACCAGAGACGCCAGTGGAAAAGGTGGATCCAGCCGGCATCGACTGCTTTCTTAACTACGTTGGACTTCTGTTGCAACTGCAACGGACCACGCCTACTGTTCACGTCGTGTCCAAGGCCTAGACACGGAAACTTAAATTACCTAATGTCTGAGTGGCTTCTGCTGCCTCATTGCAACAATAGCCTAAAATGCACAGCAGTGCACATGCTATTAATGACAGTTTAATATGTTGGGCCGGCGGACCAGGCCTGGGCCGTTCCTGGACCTGACTAAAACTTCTTCCTCATATAACAATAATGATTATCATGCTCTAGGCCAGGGATTTTCAACCTTTTTCATCTCAGGGACCACCATTTATTCAGGATTTGAGCCACGGACCACCATTTGAGGATATTTTAGCCCCAGAGACCCCAAATCTAAAGATTTATTTTTGCTTTTGTCCAAAATTCCAGGCTGGATTTGGGAAACAAAGCAAGCAAAATTCAGATGATGGATATTTTAACTCTTGAGAGTGTAAAAATGAAATCAATTTGGTTTCTTTTTTACGTTCTCAAGAGTTACATCTGGTTAACCAACTTAGCTGAGGACCACCTGGAATCCTCTCAAGGACCACTGGTGTTCCCCGGACCACTGGTTGAAAACCCCTGTTCTAGGCTGTATATAAACATCATATCCCTCCATCCTCACCCCATCCTCTTCCTTGTCCTCAGCTGTTCTTGCCGTCGATGAGACAGAAGTCGTCTCTGAGCGGAGCGGACGGCTCGGACGGGGACACGCTGAGCTCCCATTGGCTGGTGGACGACATGTACACCTTCGAGAACGTGGGCTTCACCAACGACGTTGGACGCATCAAGTACCTGATCTGTGCGGACTGTGAGATCGGTCCGATCGGCTGGCACTGTCTGGACGACAAGAAGAGCTTCTATGTGGCTGTGGAGCGTGTCAACCACGCTTAGTGTGGAGCGTGTCAACCACGCTTAGTGTGGAGCGTGTCAACCACGCTTAGTGTGGAGCGTGTCAACCACGCTTAGTGTCATTAATGAACCACCCCTTCTGAAGAGGATTCAGTTGTTGAAGAATATTAGATCTACAAGCTCTAGGGGCTTGTAGATCTGGTATTTTTTGGCAAATATCGTGAACATTTTATCAGGGACAAAATCTTAGTTCCAGAAACAAATTTTAGTCCCAGGGACACAATTTTATTCCCATGGACAAAATGTTAGTCCCAGGGAACTCCATTCGGCCTCAGACTACAACTGGTTAAAGGAGAATTTCACCCCCATAAGTTTTCTTAACTTTATTTGCAGTTCATTTATTTTATTCCCACATTGTTATTTAGTGATAAAACTCCTTATTGTCTGTTTCTCCTGCCCCACCATGAGCTTAGAATGGAGCTATAGGATGTCCTTCACATTCTAACTGTTTACATCACTACAAAGTGACATGTTTTACTATATATTGTCTCACCACTATGTCAACAGTGTGTTGGCAATCACACGTTCACTTTCGGTTTCTGCAGTTATTTGGCCATGAATCGTATGGCCAGGCCAGTGATGGCTGAACCACGGCTGTACCGAAAGTGAAAGTGCAAATGCAGACACACTATTGACATGGTGGAGAGACAATATGATGTAAACAGGTGAATGTGAACGACCTCCCATAGCTCCATTCTAGTTTTATCACTACATAACAACTGGAACACTTTTTGGATGGATGGATGGATGGATGGATGGATGGATGGATGGATGGATGGATAGATAGATAGATAGATAGATAGATAGATAGATAGATAGATAGATAGATAGATGGTTAAATTAATCAAGTGTACATAAAGGTAAGAATGCCATCTGGGGTGGAATTATTCCTTAAACGACAACTTTGTTTTCTATTTGTTTACCAACCAAAGTTCATGTTTTAGCTTGTTATTAGATAAGCTAAAAGATGAGTGTTCTTATTTTTCATGCACTGCTTTCTTAGGGATTTTAGCTGTTTTTGACAGTTGGGGCGGAGGCATTCGATCATACAAAATATTATACTGATTCATTTGTTTATTTTCTACTGTACTATAGTCTTACTCGACCACAGGAAATTGCATCTGGCCGGAAAAGATCCCTGGAATCTACTGAATGTGAAGGAGGCAGCCCTCCTCACTGCGCTTTACACTGTATAATAGGCTTAATATGGCAGTTTGTCACATTCAGTAGATCCTGTTTGTGGCCTGATGTTTATTAGGACTGACTAGTAGATAATGAATAATAAATAAATTGTTCAGCCCCATGTTGAAATGTTCCCTGGCCCCTCTCTCAAAAACAGCTAAAATCCCTAAAACTAAATAAAGCAGCAAATCAAACAATAACACTCATATTTTACATTCTCTAATAAACAAAAAACAAAGTTGTCCTTTACAGTTTTCATGACATTGATTTTCATTTTTTTTTTATTCTTTTGTTTGTTTGTTTGTTTAGGTTTTATGAGCCTCATTTCCTGAACTTTGAACATCCAGTGGATTTTCTGTGTTCTGCAGTTTTCTCTGTGGTTTGGAAGGCTTTTGAGCTGCAGTGAGAACAGTGACATCTGCTGGCTGTTGACGTAATAAATGGGATGTGCAGGCTGTGGCACCACAGACAGCAGGAAGATCAGAGCTCAGAAAACCAGGAAAAAAAAATATCTGGACTTATTATGTTATAATTTTTTCTATTTTGTTTTTTCCTGTTTTTGTCTCTCCCAATTTAAGACCTTATGCAAATTAATCCTTCACCAAGCCCCGCCCACTCTACTCTGTCCTTCTGTCCTCCATAGAGCTGAGCAGTCCTGTCCCTTTCATGCCCAGAAATTAATTCCCTATTCAATTTCCTTATGAACTTTTCTAAGTTAGTATTTATATAAAGGCTGAAAAAACAAATTGATTTTCTGCCTTTGTTTCCTTCTTACTAATTAGATATTGTATGATGAATTTGTGGTGGTTGTCGAGACTCACGGTTTTTCTTTTAGAAAAGTCTATAAGGAAAATGAATGGGGAAATTGCTTCTGGCCAAGGGGAGACGTCATGAAAGGAGCGGGACTGCTCATCTCTTTACAAATGCATGTTAAATGACAGGATTTCTCTGTACTGTATAAATTATCAATCGTTTCAGTAATCCAGTCAACCAGGTCTACAGTCGTTAAACCCACCAACCAAACCAAACCCACCATAGAAAAGTCCTGAATTTGATTCTTTTTGTCTCAGAGTTTGGAAGCGCTTGTTTTCTAAACATAACTCAACATCCTGCAGTCCTCCTGTATACCAGTATGTGACACTAGCCAGTTAAATCACTCCAACTTGGGACGCACAACGCAAATGATTCAGTGCTCTATACATAATCCTTGCAGCGGTCGGAGGTCCATGTCCTCCGACAGTAAAACGCAACTCTTGTCTCCTCATTAACAACGTGGAAGAGAGCTACGCTGTAGAGGAGTGTCACCATGGAAACCAGAGACGCCAGTGGAACCCGTCGGCATCGTCTGCTTTCTTAACTGTGTTGGGTATCTGTGTTTTACGAACATGCCCACATCCGTGTCATGTCGAAGTTGTAGAGACGGCTTTCTTAAAGTCCCTGTTTAGAATGCAGGACCATTGAGTGATTTCAACCAAGCACTTTCAAACTCCCAACGCTCCTTAAAACAGCTCAGTGTTTCACCACAGAGTCCTGGTTGGATTAACACGCGTATCATGTGCATCCTCTATTCACAAAACAAAAACGGTCCACTTTAGGCAGACATTGGACCATCTCTTTGACCACTACGAGAAAATCTTAACTCATTCATTGTCTTCTCATAGACACTGACATGGTCTTAACAATAAGAACAAATCGAAACCTTTTGGATCCATTTGTAAAAGTAACACACTAACACTTTACCTGAGTTATGGTGGTTTGATGAGATTAAGCAGACACACACACACACACACACACACACACACACACACACACACACACACAGTTCTGACAGTGTGATAAAACAACCAACGGTTTCAGAGATTGTTCCAGATGTTCCAGCAACCTGTTGCTGGATGTGGATCCGGTCCAGATCCTAGGCCTGATCCGGTCCAGATCCCAGACCTGATCCGTTCCAGATTCCAGTCCAGACCTGTCCTATAGCGGTTCTGTTAGTGTTTCATGTTTAATAACATTATTACTGTAATGCTGCTGTGTATTATTTTGTTATACTGACAACAGTTCTGTGGAATCTCCTCTAATAAATGCCTTGTTGTGAATCTGATGTTGGAATACGGCTTCCATTCCTGATAAATTCTTAGAGGGGAAATTCCACCCAATTTCAACATTTTTTGTACACTTTTCAGAAAAAAAAAAAGTTCCTAAAAGAAAAATTATTAACATGGTGAAACACATCTTGATGATGTCATCAAGTTGTGTTTCACCACACAAGTAACTACAGATTTACTGTTTACTCCCAATGAACTGAATCTCCTCCATGATTTTGCTGCTGCTGGCTTTACAGAAGTGAATATTTGTATGTCTCTAAAGGAACCTTGCCTACTCTGTTGTAAACCAGTAGAAATGCTTTAAGGCAGGGGTTTTCAACCTTTTTGACACCAGGGACCACCATTTGATTACATTTTCACCACTAAGACCTAAAACTAAAGGATTATTTTGGTTTTGTCCACAATTCCTGGCTTGATTTTGCAAACAAAACAGTGTAGACTTCTTAATTAAGTGGGGCTAATATTTTAACTCTTGAGGGTGTAAAAATGAAACCAAATGGACCCGCAAGGGTCCATTTGGTTTCATTTTTACATTCTCAAGAGTTACATCTGGTTAACCAACTTTCCATCAATTAGCCTCTCAGGGACCACTGGTGGTCCCCGGACCACCTGTTGAAAACCCTTGCTTTAAGGTGTCGCTCCACTTACAGTTAACAGGGTGTGGCTTGAGTTGGGAACAGTGTCAGGCAGTAACTAGTTAAATATCACAGATAACTGTAATACGATTACCTTTTGTGTTGTACATTTTTTTGTACAACACTTTTGCGGGTGTGTGTGTGTGTGTGTGGGGGGGGGGGTAATTAACATGTAATATATTCTATTCTTTGATTCTAGTAATATTCTATTCTTTGATTCTAGTAATAAATAATGTAACATTACTTTTTCTAAGGGGTCATAAATAAAGATATTATTCTCCTAAGTAATATCAACCACTGAAATGGACTGGAAATCAGCAAGCTAGTTGCAAGCTACAAATAAGCCTACCTCAAAATAGTAAAATAGTGCTTAATAAATTAAGCACAGTACTTCTAAGTTAATGTACTTAGTTAATGTTTGGGACCCAATGCTCTGGTGCTGACAGCCAATCAGCGGACAACATGCTCTGGCGCTGACAGCCAATCAGCAGGCCTCATGCTCTGTCGCCGACAGCCAATCAGCTGGCCTCATTGGGGCCATTTAAAGAGCGAGTCCCGGCCAGGCGCGGAGGGATACCACTGGGGGTGCGCTCGTTTCTTCACACAGCAGGAGGGCTGGGGCGGAGTCAGTCATTTACCCACTGACTAGTTGTTGCGCCACATTCACACCACTTAGCGGTGTCAGCTGGAGGATGAACCCAACGCACCCTGACAGCAAACTACTACAATCCAATCTGAGAGACACACACACACACACACACACACACACACACACACACACACACACACACACACACACACACACACACACACACACACACACACACACACACACACACACACACACACACACACACACACACACACACACACACACACACACACAGTTTACAATTCAAGAAATTCAATTCAGAAATCTTAATCCATTTTGATTTACATTATGACAAGACATCACATAGACTTCATAATGTTAATCATAAAATAAGTACATAAAAGAAAAGAAACTATAGGGGCAGCTGTGCATATACAGTATATGTTCTATGGCATGCAAAACAACCCAAGATATTTCAAATTAAAGTGCTTATATTTAAAAAAAAATATTTGAAACACTACTAACTAACACCACTAAACCAACAGTATTTCATCATTGAAAACAGAAAACTCTCTGAGTCAGACCTTTAGCTTTATGCATGCTGCGTGTCTGTTGCAACTTCAACAACAACTAATGTTATTATTGATGCTTTACTTGGCTAATAAAAGTCCTGTAAATGGTGTGGGTGCGGCTTCATCGCCCGTGACGCGAAGCGACACGGGCGATGAAGCTACACACATACCATTTTCTCCTGCCCCCCCCCCCCCCCCCCCCCCCCCCCCCCTAATAGTAATCCAATATCATTCATCCCATGCCCCATGGGCCAAAATTAATTAATAAGCAGGGCCTTATTTGGCCCCCGGGCCTTGAGTTTTACACATGTTCTATACAGGGACGGGTGTAGCTAGTAACTAGTAAATATTCTTTGAGTTGCAAAGTTGAATTTGAACTTTAACGTAGCAACCAGCAAGGACTGGATCCAGGCTATGATCAAAACATCACCCCTGGTTAGCACAGGGACGATTGAACCCCCCAGTCCAGCCCTTGGTGCTGACTTCCAAACAGGGAGGCATTGTGGGTTCCATTTTTTACAGTTCTTCGCATGACCCGGCCGCTGGGGATTGAACCGTTGACCTCCCAAGTTTCAGGCGGACACTGTCTGGTTGATGGAGAGTCCAGGAACGCATTAGAGACGGCAGGTTAACCTTTGACCTTTAGCCTGGGCCGTGGAGGAAGCCTTTATGACCGTAAGGTCATTAAACACCAAACACTACATACCAGCTCAGAGTCTGAGGGTTTCTGTTTTGGTAAACCATTTAAATAGTCTTGAGAAACTTTAGTTTATAGGCTAATGTGGAATATTCAATCAACACAGATCTAGTATGGGGTCCCTGGCACAAAACACGCATTTATGGGCAATCGACACCCCCCACGCCTTGAATATCATCTTTTATTTACTTTATCCTTTCACTGATTATTTTGTTATATGTATTATACAAGTAGTCTGGCATGGCATGGACCATATAGGCTAATGTCACCGACCAGGGATTTGTGTTTTCCGCCCATGTGACTAGGGTTGCCACATGTGTCTGACAAAAATCCTGGACATTTTGACCATCCAATCGGCGGCCTATTATCGGCGGCGATTATCGGCCTTTTGGTCGGAAGCAACGCACCTCAAATATATCACACTTTTACACTGAAATGTTACTGCTCTCATTATTTTATTACTCTTTTACATATCAGATTAATAATTAGTTAACCATTAATTTTCAACTCTTTCTGGAGCAGTCCAGTTTTCATTTTTCTCATCTCAGTTATCTTTAGATAGACAGATTTAGATTCAGGAGTTTTCCACTCATTTTGGCGGTAGGGGGGTCTGGAAAAGAGGTAAATATAGCGACAAATGTGCCAAGTTGGCAACACTGGTACGTACAGGCACACTACAATTTAATAGGACTATCATACTGATCTGAGACTGTGAGTGACGCAAGTCAGGTTAGTTGCGGTCTCTAGTCTCTAGAAAAAAAATAATACTTTTGACCATGTATAAAAATCCGGGACATTCAAGTGTCCAGGATTTATTTTATTTTTTCCTGGACAGACCATGAAAATCCGGGACAATCAGGAAAATCCGGGACCTGTGGCAACACTACATGTGACAGTTATATGTATATATGTGGTGGTAACCTAACAAACGACGTGCACACTGTATTCAAGTCTGAGTATTACTTGTATGAAAGTTTTGCAGGTAGAAGCTCTGTTGTAGGCTACAAATGTTCAAACATCCTTTGCAAATTGTTAACTAATACTTTATAGTCTACAACAGGGGAGCCCAACCAGTAGATCGGGATCTACCGGTAGATCTCGGCCTGATCTCAAGTAGATCTCGGGAGATGTGGGGGGGGGAAAGAAAAAAAAGGCGTGGATAAGAAAATGCAATGGCAGTGTTTGTCCATGTCTGTTGTACTTATGTTGTACTGTTGTAGGCCTATTTATGACAAGTCTGTTGTACTTTATGCTTATATGGACATAAAGTAAAGTGGTAAAACAAAGTAGTATTGTGTTGTTGTGAAGTTACTGTAGGCTGGCAGCGATGCGTGTGGTTTGAAATGTTGATATTGGACTGGTAGATCCCAGAGGGGTTGGCTGCTGAAAAGTAGATCTTGGGTCAAAAAAGGTTGGACACCCCTGGTCTACAACTTGGTAGAGACAGTACCTACAGGATGATTATTGTATTCCATAGGGTGTAGAAGGTACAACCACTCTAAGTACTGTCTGTAGCATACTATCCAGACTTTTCCATGTAAGCAAAGCAGCGACATTTAAACTGATAAATCTGTTTGTTCCCCGTTATTGTGCATAATGTAACATAATAATAATAAGTAGCAAATAATTAATTCTGTTTGTGTATAATAAAAAACAGAAAAATGCCTATGCCCGTGTTATAACATCTATAAAACAATGCAATGTAACACAACTGTTTACAAAACTCTGTATATATTTGTCCCCAAAACTCTGTAGCCTACCACCATCCAACTCTATATATTTATCCCCGAAACTCTGTAGACCTACATCCCTCCAACTGTATATATTTGTCCCCGTTTTCAACTGTTTTTCGTTGTATTGTTTTTGTGACACTTGTTTTGGAAATGTAAACGTCTGTTTTCTCATGCAAATAAAACTCAGAATTGAATTGTTGTGGGAGTGTCTACTTTCTCTGGCGGACTCAGCCCGAGTACTAGCAGTAAGGACCGGATCACTCCACTCCCCTCCCTCCGCTCAGCTCAGCTCAGCTCAGCTCGAGACGAGCCGTACTAGAGTACAGACAGAGTTGCTTGCGACGACATTGAGGGGGCCAGAAAACAAAACAGCCCTTCGTGGTGGTGGTGGTCACGTGCCCCCAAAGCCAATCCGTATTGCGTTACGTCCGGGTTCATTGTTTGTCCCCCTCCCCATCCTAGAGACGAATAGAAGAGACCGAACGAGAAGAACGCCGTGAAGTGAACGGAGTTGTCGTCGTACGAACTCACTACGCCTGTAACTACTACTCTAACGGCTCCGCTCGAGACGACCAGGCAGGCAGGCAGGCAGGCAGGCAGCAGCCGAACCGACCGGAGAGAGAGTTCACCACAATATGCTGTGAAACAACACCGAAATACCAACACCTTTGGACCTAAAAAACAACTCCTTTGTCGGGGAGGGAGGTGGATTATATATAAAAGAACCGAGTTGTGGTTTGCCGTGGGGATTATATAATGCAGCAGCAGTGATGATGTTCTCCTCCACCACCACAGCAGCGGCCCCGGCAGAGTTCGTGTCCCCGCCGGAGTGCCCGGTGTTCCTGCCCAGCAGGGAGGAGTTCACCGAGCCGTTCGCCTACATCCAGAGGATCCGCTCTGTGGCGGAGCGCCACGGCATCTGCAAGATCAGACCCCCGCCCGTAAGAGAACCAGCACCACCCGCTTTGTGCTGCACTTTAACAGCCTTAAACGTTGCTCTAGTGTTTCTAAACAGTATAACTTGTGGGGGTTTGTTTTGTTTGTTTGTTGTTGTTGTTGTTTGGCCGAAGCTAAAAGCTAAAAGCTCTTTCCAACATGGCGGCCCTGAGGCTGAGCCTCTGTTACAGCTGAAAGAAGACAGAAGAGTATAGACAGAGAGGGATGCGACATTGAGGGGGCAGAAAGCAAACACCCTCTCTCCAGTTTGTTTGGTTTTCAACCATTTTGACCACCCAAGGCAGGCACTGGGCAGGGCACTGGGTGGTGGAGGACCACCATTTGAGCAGGTTACCACTGAGGTTCCCACAGTAAAAAAAAGCTCTAAAAATGGTCTAAAAAGTGAAAGTTTTTAGAGGTCTAATCTTAGATTAGTCGTTGATTAGATGTCTAATAGACATCTATTTTAGATAGGACGTTGGTCTAAGATGGGTCTAAGATGAGACCTCCAAAAACTTTCACTTTTAGACGTTTTTTAGACACTTGTGCTCAGTGGGCTCGGTATATTATAGTCTCTCTCAGAGCAAAAATACTTCTTTTGTTTGTTTTTCTTATCGCTATACCATGAAATAATAACAGGGCAGCTGTCATAAAAAATAACAATTCTTTTACATAGTCTTATTGCATGTCTAACTCCAATCATTTAGCTGGGGACCACCACCTGGAACCTTCTCTCAAGGACCACTAGTGTCTGGTGGTCCCCTGGGCCGACCACCACTGGTTGAAAAGTCAGTGGTCTACTACTCGCCCGAATATCTATCCTCCCAATAGACTTTCAATACATTCCTGTCCCACTTTCTCAGTAGAAGTCAATGTGAACTAACTGGTCCCATGGAGGTGGACGGAGATGTCGTCGTAACTCTGTCTGTACTCTAACGGCTCTGAGAGAGAGAGAGAGAGAGAGAGAGAGAGAGAGAGAAAAAACTGCTCCTTTCTTTATCAAGTTTATTTGCATTTTCTTTTTGTTGTTTTAAACCTTTTTCCCCTTTCTTCCAGTTCTAAAAGTGTTTCCTTTTAATAACATTGCACAATTGAAACAGCTAGACATATATTACTAAACCAAATATAGGCCCATAAACACTTTTATCTATAGGCCTATATTACATATTATTCGAATACAATAAACACTGTTTTTATTTTTAAATATATAAAACGGAACAACTCGAGGCTGTAACCTAGCAATTATTATATTCATTGCAATTCTTTAAAAAGTGCTTTAATGAGATATGAGGCACTAAAACGTCAACAAAAAAGATAAAAATAATAACAATACATGAATAATGGCAGCTGTTTCTGCTCTGTTGCTTCCATCTGTTAATGAAAACATCTCGACTGGGAGATATAAAACTTTATATTTTATAAAATTCCAACAGCTATGAGTCAGAGGCCTATTTATTTATCGAACTGTTTTTTATTTATGAAAACGTTGCATAAAAAGGAATGGTTACTTCCTGGATGAATTGAGTCTCAGTCACGGAAGATAAAATATAGTGTACATAGTTAAATCCATTTAAAATACAATACAACTGTGTGTGTGTGTGTGTGTGTGTGTGTGTGTGTGTGTGTGTGTGTGTGTGTGTGTGTGTGTGTGTGTGTGTGTGTGTGTGTTTAAACGTTAAGTTGTGCCATGGTTGGATCAGCTAGGCCCAGTATTTCTTGCTGAGGCCTTTGGTTAGTTGATTGTCAGTTCTGATGCTAGTAGTGTTTCTGCTTTCTGGACATCTGCTAGTTTATGGTAGAGATAGAGGGACACGGCATATATTATATTATATGTTTATGGTAGAGAAAGATGGACAAGGCATATATTATGTTTGTTTATGATTGAGATAGATGGACACAGCATATTGATTGATTGAATATTTTATTAGACAATAAATAGCAAAACAGTACATAGTACAGTTGGGTAAGTATTGATCTAATAGGATCACCAAAAAAAGACCTTGCGGCCTTATTTCCATTTGGGTCCTGTACAGTCAATACAATAGTAGTAAACAAAAAGAGAAAAGGAAATCAAAACACAGCATTTGGTCATAAATAAATAAATGTTGCTTCAGGAGTGCAAATAAACAATGTACCGTACATGGTGTATCGGAAGAAAAAGTTCATGACGCGTCGGGAATGCAAAAAGCAAGGAGACAATAACGATAAGAAGGTTATTGAGGCCAGTTTTGAGTTGCAGTCGAGTGTAAGTGGCATTTAAGAGAGGCCTTGAAAGAGGCAAGAGATTCACATGTTTTTAAGGTTACTGGGAGGGCGTTCCACATCTTGGTTGCATGAGCGCGAAAGGAATTAAGGCCCTTATTAGTGCCATATTTCGGTAGGACATAGTTGGTTGCACTCCCTCTAGTGTTGTGAGAATGAGCTTCATTTACACATAGAAAATAGTTAGAAAGGTAGGTGGGTATATTTATAGAGTATCGAATCTTGTGAACTTGGCACAGAGCAAGATACTGCACTCTGTCTTCCACTCTCAGCCAACCCAGGCTATCAAAGTGAGAAGGGGTGAGGTGGGTGCGAGGATTGAGGTGAAGTAAGAGCCTGACCAGTTTGTTTTGGGAGGTCTGTAACCTTAATTTTATTGCTTTTGAGGTACTGTAGTACCAGGAGGTACATGCATAGTCGAAGAAGCCCTGTACGAGGGCTCCCGTTAGGGTCTTCAGGGTGTTTTTGTTGACGAGTGGAGAGATCCTGTATAGAAATCTAGTTCTTTGGTTCACCTTTTTGATTACGTTAGAGGCCATTTTATCACCAGATAGCTTTTCTTCTAGGATGGACCCTAGATATTTGATTTCGTTTTTTCGAGTTATAGTTTTGTCGCCTACTCTGACCGAGAAATTCCCAGCCTTACTAAGGTTATTATTTGACCCAAATAGGATGGACTCTGTTTTGCCCAAGTGAATAGATAGTTTGTTGTCTGCAAGCCACGTGCAGATTCTACTGAGTTCAGTGCTAAGGGCCCTTTCCACCTGCAGTTTAGACTTGTCAGAGACCAGCAGTGCCGAGTCATCTGCAAAGAGGAACAGGTCGCAGTCACAGGCTGATGCCATGTCGTTGACGTAAATTAGAAAGAGTAAAGGCCCGAGTATGCTTCCCTGTGGGACGCCACAATTCACCGGGAGGAAGGGGGACAGTGTTCCGTTTATATCTACTGACTGTTCTCTACCTTCCAGGTATGATTGCATCCAGTCCGCTGAGGTGCTGTCAAAACCAATTGCTTTTAGCTTGTTGATCAGGATGGTATGGTTTACTGTATCAAAAGCCTTTTGAAGGTCTAACATGACCATGCCGCAGTACTTTCCGGCGTCCACGTCATGTTTGATGTGGTCACTTAGGTAGAGTAGACATGAGTCAGTGGAGTGAGATGTTCTAAATCCAGATTGGTATTTGTACAGTAATTTCTTTGAAGAGAGGTATTTATCGATCTGTTCATATACTATTTTTTCCACCACTTTTGAGATGGAATTTAGGATGGAGATGGGGCGGTAGTTAGCGGGGTCCAGTCTGCTTCCTTTCTTGTGAAGGGGGATTATTTTGGCTAGTTTGAAATCATGAGGGACTTGGCCCTGTGTGATGGATAGGTTAATAATATGCGTGATAAATGGGACTATGGTGTTGGCGGAATCTATGAGAAGTTTGGGGGAAATGTTATCATAACCGGTGGCCTTGTGGAGTTGGAGGGCATTCAGTTTTTTGCTAACCTCCTCATTGGTTACAGTTTTCAGTTTAAAATCGTCAATACAGACCCCCTTGTTTTGGTAGTACGTTTTGATGTGCTCGGAATCAAAGCGTCCAGAGTGGGGGGGCAGGTTGTTAACCAGTGATGTTGCAATGTTGGTGAAGAAGATGTTAAGGTGGTTGGCTACGTCCTGTTTGTCTGTTATGAGTTTTTCATCTACTTTGATGTTAATATTTGAATCCTTAGTTTTCAGTTTCTGTCCGTAACCTAGTTGGTTGTTGAGGAGTTTCCATAGTTCACGGGGATCGTTTTTGTTTTCCTCTGTTTTTTCACTGATGAAGTTTTTTTTGGCAAATTTGATCTTGGCGGTTACAATGTTCCTTAGTTTATTTCGTTGAGATTTTAAAATTTCCAGTTGAGACTGGAAATTTATGTCATTGCGGTTTGATTCTGTGGTCTTGTATTTTAGTAGCTCGGCACATTTTTTGTCTCTATTTTTCATTGCGGTGAGGATGTCAGCGCTCATCCATGGCTCAGAGTATGATTTAACTCTAGTGGTTCGCAGGGGGGCCATGGAGTCAATAACTGAGGAGAAATTGGTTTGGAAGTGGGACCAAGCTTCATCAACGTTTGAGCTTGTGAGCACATTGGACCAGTCCAGGTTAGATAGTTCTTGGTTAAAGATTTCACTGGAGTAATTTTTAAAGTTTCTGGACGTGGTGGTTTTATGGTGGTCATATTTAGGTTTATTTTTTTTACGGGTACAGAAAATCATATAGTGGTCACTTAGTCCGCAGATAATAACGCCTTTGTTGGTGATTCTTGATTCGTCTGAGGTAAGTATGAGATCTATAGTGGATTGGGTGAGGTTGCTGACTCTTGTGGGTTTGGTGATTAGTTGTGTGACATTAAACAGGTTGCAAAATCTACACAGAGATTTAAAAGCCAGAGACGCTTTGCCTTGTGGCCCTGTGTCGGAGTTGAAATCACCAATTGTGATTTTTTCGGTGCCCACTTCACCCATAAGGCTTTCCTCCAGCAGATCATAAAAATCTTGCTGGTCAGGAGGTCTATAAATGGTGCCCACTAATATAGGTTTGGCATTTTTCAGAATTAATTCAATCCAGATTGTTTCGATCCCATCATGTTGAAGGTCAGTACGATTAATGAAATTGGTATCGTTCATAATGTACATACAAACTCCTCCTCCATGTCTGTTTCTATCTTTTCTGACAATGGTGTAACCATCAATTTCGATCTCGGGGTCACTAATTGAATCATCGAGTTTCGTTTCGCTGAGACAGAGTATATTTGCTCTGCTTTTGCGGAAAATCTCTCGGATTTCCTCCAGTTTGGGATATAAGCTATTAATATTAAGGTGGAAAATGTGGATGCCCCTGGTATTTGTGATGGAATTGATGTTAGATAGTGAGTAATAGTCTGTAGTTAGGTCGGTGGATGTTAGGTGCAGAGGGGAGGGGGGGGTTGCTCCAGTTGCATTTTTATAGACAGATTGTGTTGTAAGGGGAGAAGCAAGGTTATTTGGGTAATTGTCACTGGATGGAGATTATTTGGATTGAGATTGTTTGTGTTGATGTATTTTGTTCTGCGTCTAATAATAGTGGGGATGGACAGAGGAACAAAAGAAGAAACGGGCCCTCCCGCCCTCCGGGGGGCGCTGTGGTGACTGTGAGGGCTGTGTTTGTGGTTGGATGGGTAGGGTGAGTGGGATTGTGGCTCGTCGGAGGTGGAAACAGCATGGTCGGATCCAGCTGTAGAAAATAGCAGTCAATGATTATTATCGGGTGGCGTGGAATTAAACATATATTATATTATATGTTTGTTAGGGTAGAGAAAGATGGACAAGGCATATATTATGTTTGTTTATGGTTGAGATAAATGGACACTGCATAAGTTCTATTATATGGTAGAGATAGATGGACACTGCATATATTATATTATGTTTGTTCATAGTAGAAATGGAAGTACACTGCATAAATTATAGTATATGTTTGTTTATAAGGTAAATGGACACTGAATAAGTTTTATTTGTTTATGGTAGAGAGATATACGGACACTGCATAAGTTATGTTATGTATGTTATGTAATTCTAGGGACCTCACAGAAGCAAAACATTTGAGTTGAAAACGTTTTCACAACTTCTTAAAAAAAAAATAAATGTGCGCTGTGAGTTTTTAGATCTGATATTTTTCAATATCTACGTAATAATGCTTAGAACAACCAAAACGACGACCCTGCTCAAAATGCGTTCGTTCAAAGTTGTGTATTTTCTTGCATAGTGCATTACTTTGACTAGAGAGGTGATGTTTTTTTTTTTTTTTTTTTTTTTTTTTAAGGCCTACTATAGTCTTATCTTATACCATACTGTGGTTTTCAACCAGTGGTCCGGGGACCACCAGTGGTTCTTGAGAGAGTTCCAGTTAAATATGGAAAGTTGGTTAACCAGATGTAACTCTATGAGAGCGTAAGAATGAAACCAAATGGACCCTTGCGGGTCCATTTGGTTTCATTTTTACGCTCTCAAGAGTTAAAATATTTATCATCTGAATTAGCCTAAGTCTACACAACTAGAGAATGTTGAAGATTAGTGGTCATTTGGTCTGTATGTTTCACTGCTTTTTTGTGAGATCCAGCTTGGAATTGTGGAGAAAAGCAATCTTTAGTTTTGGGGTCTGTGGGGCTAAAATGTCATCAAATGTGGCCCTCTGTGGATCAAATACTGGATAAATAGAGGGGCCTAGTGTCAAAATGGTTTGTCTTACTCTTACTTTTATCTTGAAGATTAAATTAATACTACGCAGTTCAGCCTTTAGTCTTGGTCCTCCACAATATTTTATGTATCTCATTTGGTCCCTTGGGAAAAATAATTGCCCACACCTGTCTTATCCTATCCTATCCTATCCTATCCTGTCGTCTCCTGTGTGTTGGAGACCAGCAGTGCTTATGCAGGGCTTGACACTTGCCTGGGGCAAGTAAAAAAAAAAAAGTAGGGCAAGTAATACTGTTACCTGGTTGCCCGATCGGGCAAGTGTGTGACTTAGTGCGCTATAACACAACACAAGATACATTTCTCTTGAAGGTGGTCATTGTGCTCTGACTTGGCGTCTTTCCCTGCCTTCTAGCTATCTCTCCTATCGCTCTCCCAGGTCCATTTGGTTCCAAACTATCATTTTGCTTGTATCACAGACCCCTGAGTCTGTGACCACTATGGGAACCACTGTGGGAACTACTGATTTACACTGTTTTACAAGTTGAATATTTACTGTACCTGATTGTGACTTAAACTGACTAAAAACCTAGTATTCGACTGCGGAAGGAAATGTTTAAAGCACCAAGTAGAAAGTAAACTTAAATGCAAAATTTACTATACACGTATTTTGGGGGCAAGTGACCATGACCTGAGGGCAAGTAGAACCTGACTTCCACTTGTCCGATGGGCAAGTGCCTCAGAGACCTTAGCTGGAGACCTTAGCCATAAGCAAGGGTTAGCCTGGTCTAGCCCTCAATGATTTTGGCCTTGGGGGGCGGGGGTGTCGTGGGATCCACACGGCGGAAGTGCTGCGCTCTGATTTGATCTCACTAACGTGTCGTCATCCCCGGCCCCTCCCCCTCCCGTCCACTGCTGTTCTACGTCACATCATTTAGAGCGACGCCCACCCCGGAAGGTTGACACTCCCCTCAAGGCCACTTTCCAACGCGCGTTAGTCCAGGCTTTCCGTTTTCGCGCAAGGCGGACGAAAATGAAAGCCTGGGTGTCGAGGCTAAGCAAGGTTTGACACCCTTGCTTATGGCTAGCCCCATTAGCGACCTCTCATCTACGCTGGCTATCTGTCCACAGCTGTGAGGAGAGGTCTGGTCTCGGTGCAGTCCAGCACTGGTAGAACAGAACACCCCCGTGGTCAAGCAGTGGTTTAAACCCTTTTAGCAGTAATCATTTCAAACGGGAAAGATAGGAAAACATACTCTTAAAAATCCTTAAAGGGATAGTTCAGATTTTTGGAAGTTGTATGAACTCCTGTCCATTAATATAGTGGTGTCAACTGTATTAATTGATGTCCAGAGTCCCGTGGTGGGAGTTCTGCTCTGGTTTTGGTCAATATTAAAGGTAGGGGAAGTGATTTCACTTTTGTCAGATATCACCCAAAAATATTTTTTTCTGTTAAAATGCTCTATTATAAGGTGTGGAAACCACATATGGAGTTTCCCCCTCCCCCACGTTAGCAGAGGAGCTAATAAAAGTTCCCCAGGTCGCCACAATTCTCCTCCAATCAGGATCGAGCAGCAGGTTCACATAGTGTAGCTACTGTTGGGGGCCCCTAGTGCACCAGGCTGGTACTACACCATGAATTTCAAATCACCTACCCTACCTTTAAGTAGTTCTAGTCATTTTGTGCGTTGGACCTCTCCTCGGAGCTGTAGACGGCGAAGATGAGAGCTCACAAAGAGGGCTAGGTTCTGGTTTGCAATCCTTTTCATGTCCACCAGCAAGTCCATTATTTATTCAGTATTTGAGCCAGGGACCACCATCTGATGACATTTAGCCTGAAACGCTTTGCTATTGTTGGGTGAGATAATGTCCACAGTTCCATTCTATCTGCTGCTACTGTGAGCACAGATAACACACCACCATGTTGGTCCAAAGGATTGCTACTGTAGAATTATTGTGAATCACACAGTACAGGTTTAACGGAAATTTAACTCTTAAGAGCAGGGATGTTGATGATTAATCGATGATCGATTAATCAGTGGTTGAATTACATTCTACCACCTAATCAGTTGACCCTAGCAGGGCTTGACACTAACACTTGCCCGCTTGCCCGGGGCAAGTACAAAAAATGGTGGGGCAAGTGAAGACTGCTACCTGGTTGCCCGATCGGGCAAGTGTGCAAATTAGTGCACTATAACACAACACAAGATGAATTTGTCTTGAAGGCAGTCATTGCACTCTGCCTCTGTGTCTTTCCCTGCTTTCTAGCTATCCACAATTCCAGGCTGGATTTGGGAAACAAAACAGGCAAATTAACATACACATCAAAATGATTAATCTTCTACATTCTCTGGTCTGTAGACCTGGGCTAATTAAGATGATGAATTTTAACTCTTGAGAGTGTAAAAATGAAACCAAATGGACCCGCAAGGGTCCATTTGGTTTCATTTTTTCCACTCTCAAGAGTTACATCTGGTTAACCAACTTAACTGGGGACCACCTGTTGAAACCCCCTGGTTTAATTTAAAGCACCCAAGTAGGAAGTAAACTTAAATGCAAAATTTACAATATATTTTTGGGGGTCAAGTGACCATGACCTCAGGGCAACTAGAAGCTGACTTGCACTTGCCTGATGGGCAAGTGACTCGGAGACCTTAGTGTCAACCCCTGCCTAGGGTTGCAATGATTAATCAATGAACCGCAATCAATTTAATTTAGTCATCGATCAATCGGATCATCAACTAATCACTGGCGTTTTTGTAATTTATCATGGGAGTTTTCTCACAAACCATAGTTTTTTTTCTGGTGTTGGGAGTAACTAAACTAAAGAGCAGTGATCCATCTCTCTACCCCTACAATCTGGTGATAGTTACACATGTACAGCAGCAACAGCAAAGCTAAATATGATGATTAATATTATCAAGAACAAAACGTAGGGCTTGAATACATTTTTAAATCAACTATTTGAGCTCAGTATAGAATACTGTTCCTTTCCTTAGTCGATGAATGGTTTAAACAATCGGCCCATGATTTGATTATGAAAGTAATTGTTAGTCGCAGCCCTACTAGTGGAGCCGTAAAGGGTCCAATGGTCCATTTGGTTTCATTTTACGCTCTTTTTACGATCTAATGCGGGTCTCCACTCCATTTGGTCACAAACTGCATCATTTAGCTGGGGAACCACAGAACAGTGAAAGTGGTTATCATCCACGATGTGGTGTTATCACACACACAGACACACACACACACACACACACACACACACACACACACACACACACACACACACACACACACACACACACACACACACACACAGAGGGCAGATAGAGCTCAGTTATGCATGCAATAAAGGGTGTGTCTGGGTGGTGACTATGCAAATAACACAATGACTGTCTGTTCTGTCAGCGGAGAGTCTGTCCAATGAGGAGGAGGGGTGATGATGGTGACGATTATGATTATGATGGTGGTTGTGTTGTTACCAACCACCACCAACGCGTTTTGGTGTTTTAGCGCTTGAAAAATAGCAGATCTACAAGCTCATATCGCGCCACCGAGTGGCGCGATATGAGCTTGTAGTTCTGCTATTTTTTTGAAAAATTGTGAAAATGTGGTGTTTTGCTTCTGGGGGATCCCTAGAACAACGTGTTTTCAGATGGGGGTCTGCAGCCAAATATGGATAATTCTGGCGGTCCATGGCTTGAAATATGTTAGCATCACTGACACAGGAACACAGATTTTTCAGCAAAACTAGAATCTAGTGTCAAAAACTCGATTCCAGCGTCAGAAACTAGATTCTAGTGTCAAAAAGTAGATGGAATTTAGAACTAGAATTTAGTGTCGGAAACTACTGTAGAAATCTAGCGTCAAAAGCTAGAATGTTGCTGCAGCTATAATCTGGTGTCAGGAACTACTGTATAATCTGGTGTCAGAAACTCGAATCGAGGGTCAGGATGGGTTAACCCTATTCCTACTAATTGGTTAATTAAAATTTCAGCGAGTTGGCCAACGACGGCGTGCATAAGGTTGTTTTGTCTAAAATAAAGCATTATTTTGAGGCGATTATCATTTTTTTCTGCATGATCGGTTAACTTAACCTCAGGTCTTACTCACTTTTAAGTGACCAAAAATGCGTGCAAAAATCATCCAAAAATATGAGCCGGTGGCACTGGAAGTAGAATCTCTTCTATGTTTTCTTCCGGTGCTTGGCCATTTACCCTGTGTGAAAAACCCCTTAGGGTATAAAAACCATGCTGGATCCAGTGTTGTAAACAACAGGTTTTAATGTAATGAGTCCCAGGATGCAGGGAGGGTCTTATAGATGATTCCCACTTCAGAGACGCTAGGAGTCATATGGATATGTTGTCGGTTTTACTTTAACTTTCTAACGGTTTATAATGTGGTTATAAAAATAAAGTAGGGGCTCACAAGTTCACAACTCACTTCAAGATGTTCTATACCAGGGATGTCAAACTCAAATACATGGTGGGCCAAATTAGAGCGATTAGTACAAGTCGAGGGATGGAGCCACTGGACTGTTTCAACACATGGAGCACTGCTTTATAAGGATGTTCCACCACAATGGCATAGTAATTTTATTGAATGTCCCTTAGTAACAAGATAAATGCAAAGTTGAAACTACATGCATTCAAAGCCGATCTGTTGCTAAATAAACAAACGTTTATTTGCCTGTCACTCAAAGATGAGATGACATGTACATGATGGACAGTAGAGTCATGAGGCCACAGGATGCAGTACCATACTGGGCAATACATCCAAAACCTATACATTTTTAAGGTCTCAGAGGTACTTGCCTGCTAGGCAATCACAGGTCAGTATGTACTTGTCTATGGTATTTACACGCATATCGACAGTGGGTGCAGGGCCAATGTGGCAATCATGGTAGTAGAGTAGGGGCCGCACGCCAGTCTTATGGCGAAGAATTTACTTTATTGAAAAAGTCATTTTTCAATAAAGTAAATTCTTCGCCATAAGACTGGTGTGCGGGCCCTACTCTACTAACAGTATGTACTTGCCCTCAGGTCATCGACACTTGACCCCCGAAAAAATGGTGTTAATTACCATTATTCTACTTGTATAATATTAGTGTTTTGTTCGTAATGAATACAATCAGCACAATAACATCAAAGTAGGCTTGCAAAGGACTTTTTGAAAAGACCCCCAGTTTGACATATTACATAAACTATGGACAGATGGAAAGTTGGTCCCAAACTAGGGCTGCAACTAATCGATTGTCATAATCGATTCATCGGCCGATTATTTAAATGATTAATCGTATTACGACACTTACTTAGCTACGGAGATCTCTGTTTTAATGTTAACTAATGATGTATTTTTTTCTGTTTCTTGTTGCTTCCTCTCTCAGGACTGGCAACCTCCGTTTGCCTGCGATGTGGACCGCCTGCAGTTCACCCCACGCATACAGCGACTCAATGAGCTGGAGGTATTATTATTATTAGTATTATTATTATTAATGATGATATACTACACATCTGCAACAACTCAATGAGCTGGAGGTACCAACCATTTATTATTCCTCATTATTAAATTGAAAAGGAGACATACCTACAAACAGTCGCCACTAGACTATGCAGGAGCAAACTGTGCATCAGTGGTTTTCAGCCTTTTTGATACCATAGCCACTATTAATTCAAAATTTAAGCCACCATTTGATGAAATTTTAGCTCCACAGACCCCAAATGCATGCCCCAAAAACACTTTCACTTTTTTCTAAAATCAATAGTTCATAGAAATCGTTTTCATTAAAAAAAATGGGATAAAATACAGGATCAAAACAAAGTTCTTGACCATCATCAGGGCAAAGCAAGTGTCTGTCTGCGGGAAAACAGCTGCAGCATCAAAGTAGAAGCGATGTACAGGAGGAAAAAGGCAATATATTGATTTTTGGCTAATACCTTTTAAAATAGTCAAGAATCAGCAAACCTTCTTGAGTTTTAGGTATGTCATCAACCCAGCGTGGATGTGATGTCAGGGGGGTCCCCGGGGGGGTCCCTGGGCTGTTGGCATGGTGCCAACAGTCTGTAGCGTCAGCCTGGAGGACAGACGCCTCATTTCACCAGGGACCACCTCCTCGATGAATGGCTGGTCCCTGTGTCATAGACTTACAATCTAAACAATTAGTGGGGTTGCCTGAAGGGGAACCCCACTATTGTTATTGTGATGTGTTCTTTATGTAACATTTATTCTGTAAACTTTTTCACCTTGTGATGATAATACGAGGTTATGACATAGTAAAATAAAGTTTTACATCATCATACATAGATTATTCCTTGCTCAGCCAATGGAATGACTGATGCATGTCAACATTACATCATCAGTGACCATTAATCCACGACGTCACCAACATTATCGGGGCAACCTCACTTTGCAATTTCAGAATTGCATTCTAGTGACTAACTGCATCGAAAAATCAATTTTGAATAATAAAGAATTGAAGTATATTGAAATGAGAACAACAACATTGATTATGTGTCGTATCATTTTGCAATGCAAATAATCGGTATTGAATAGCGAAATTCAAATTTCAGGTCTCGTTTTTTGCGGGGGGGGGGGGGGGGGGATTTTAGTTCAGCACACAGGATGTTGCATAACATGCTTTGTTGCAATAACAAGATTTTATTTCTCACCCTCTTCTTGTGTTTTAGGCTCAGACTAGAGTTAAACTCAACTTTCTGGATCAAATCGCAAAGTTTTGGGAGCTTCAAGGATGCACTCTGAAAATCCCCCACGTCGAGAGAAAGATCCTGGATCTGTACCAACTCAACAAGGTATTACACTTTATTAAAGAAAGATTCTACATCTGTACCAACTGAACAAGGTATTACACTTTATTAAAGAAAGATTCTAGATCTGTACCAACTGAACAAGGTATTACACTTTATTAAAGAAAGATTCTAGATCTGTACCAACTGAACAGCGTACCAGGGCTTGACACTAACACTTGCCCGCTTGCCCGGGGCAAGTAAAAAAATGGTGGGGCAAGTGAAGACTGCTACCTGGTTGCCCGATCAGGCAAGTGTGCAACTTAGTGCACTATAACACAACACAAGATAAATTTGTCTTGAAGGCAGTCATTGCACTCTGCCTCTGTGTCTTTCCCTGCTTTCTAGCTATCCACAATTCCAGGCTGGATTTGGGAAACAAAACAGACAAATTAACAGAGACATCAAAATGACCATTAATCTTCTACAGTGTAGACCTGGGCTAATTAAGATGATGAATTTTAACTCTTGAGAGTGTAAAAATGAAACCAAATGGACCCGCGTTCTCAGAGGGTTAACCAACTTAACCCATTGTAGGTCTTTTACTAACCTAAGTGTATTGAAAAACTTTAAATTATTGTGTAACACCATCAAATTTTTGACATTTTTTGATACTGTATACTGTATACTGTACAGAACCCCTATTGGGGTTCCTGTCAACTAGGGTAAAACTACCACTAGGGGTTCCCGTCTACTATGGGTTAACTGGGGACCACCTGGAACCTGGGGGGGCTAGTGACCATGACCTGAGGGCAAGTAGAACCTGACTTGCACTTGCCCGATAAGCAAGTGCCTCAGAGACCTTAGTGTCAACCCCTGTATGTAGAATATGGATGCACTTTATTAAAGAAAGATTCTAGATCTGTACCAACTGAAACTATCCCTTTAAATCCCCATCTGAGATGTGGTCTCAAAATGACATCTTTCTGGGAGTTTGATTTGGGTAGACTTTCAGTGTTATTCAGCATGCCCAGTAGTAAACCTTTCAATCAGCCTTTTTTTTTTTTTTTTTAATAAAATGACTGTGCTGTAGTGGCTAATATACGTGATGTATTTTGTATTTTCCTTTTTCCAGTTGGTGGATGAAGAGGGAGGTTTTGAGACGGTTTGCAGAGAGCGGCGATGGAGCAAGATCTCCCTGAAGATGGGCTTCGTGTCGGGCAGAGCCATCGGCTCTCACCTCAGAGCTCACTATGAACGCATCCTGTACCCATACAACCTGTTCAGGACTGGAGCTAACCTACCGGTAGGTTAAATGCATCACACTGTACCCTTACAACCTGTTCAGGACTGGAGCTAACCTACCGGTAGGTTAAATACATCACACTGTACCCTTACAACCTGTTCAGGACCGGAGCTAACCTACCGGTAGGTTAAATACATCACACTGTACCTTTACAACCTGTTCAGTACCGGAGCTAACCTACCGGTAGGTTGAATAAACCATCCTCTACCCATACAAGTTTTCAAGTTTTTATTGAAGGGATAGCCCCATTGAGATGCAGCATCTCTTTTTCAAGGGGGACCCGTAACACATACTGCAGATCCAGTACAACGATGCATAAAAACGAAAATCAACAAAACAAAAACAGAAAACAGAACAAAGGACAGGGACAGATACTGGGGAAATACAGGGAGACAAAAACAAAAAAGAAAAAGTAATGAGGTACACAAGAGCAGACAATAAAGGGGTACATACAGACAGTACGTAGACATGAATCCATAGACAGCTTGCTCAGCCTCTCCCGCCCACCCCACCCGAATAACACTTTGATAGCTGTTAAGCAACAGAGGGACACAATTCAATTACATCAATGAGTACAGTAAGTAAAAAGGTCATGTGTAAGTATGACTGGTAGCTAAGTGAAAAAACCTTACAACCTGTTCAGGACGGGAGCTAACCTACCGGTAGGTTAAATAAACCATCCTCTACCCATACAACCTGTTCAGGACTGGAGCTAACCTACTGGTAGGTTAAATAAACCATCCTCTACCCTTACAACCTGTTCAGGACCATAGCTAACCTACTGGTAGGTTAAATAAACCATCCTCTACCCATACAACCTGTTCAGGACCATAGCTAACCTACTGGTAGGTTAAATAAACCATCCTCTACCCTTACAACCTGTTCAGGACCATAGCTAACCTACCGGTAGGTTAAATACATCACACTGTACCCTTACAACCTGTTCAGGACCGGAGCTAAACGGTGTCAAAAACTAGAATCCATTGTCAGAAACTAGAATCTTTCGGAAACTAGATTCTAGCTTCGGAAACTAGATTCTAGCTTCTAGCTTCGGAAACTAGATTCTAGCGTCAGAAACCAGAATCTGTCGGAAATTAGATTCTAGGTTCAGAAACTAGTTTCTAGTGTTGTAAACTAGATTCTACTGTCAGAAACTAGATTCCATCATCAGAAACTAGTAGAATCTAGTGTCAGAAACTAGAATCTCTGTCGGATACTAGATTCTAGCGCCAGAAACTAGAATCTCTGTCGGAAACTAGATTCTAGCGCCAGAAACTAGAATCTCTGTCGGAAACTAGATTCTAGCGCCAGAAAGTAGAATCTTGAAGCAAAAACTATAATCTGGTGTCAGAAATTATAATCTGGTGTCGAGAACTATAATCGGGTGTCGGAAACTTGAATCTGCAATGGAGATCAAGGACGGTTGGTCTCCATTGTGCATGTCTGAGTTGTGACTCCTCAATGTCACAACTCTGAGAACTAGATGAGCTCTGAGCCACAACAGAGTTAACTTTACTGTGTGTTTGTGTATGTGTTCCAACACTACAGCCACAGCAGGGCAACGTTACTATCTGTGATGTGTATTCTTCTCTCCCACAGAAGGCGACCTTGACCAACGATAAGAAGGACAAAGTGTACCATCCTCATGACCTTCCACAGCGTCAGTCTGTACAGCCGGTAGAGACCTGCAGCATCGCTAGACGCTCCAAACGCATCAGACCAGAGGTATACAAGCTGTGCGTGTGCGTGTGCGTGCGCGTGCGTGCGTGCGTGCGTGCGCGCGCGTGTATCTCTAGTTGTGTAGATTTGGGCTAGTTCAGCTGATGAATATTTTGATCATTTTTACACTCTCGAGTTACATCTGGTTAACCAACTTAGCTGGGGGCCACCTGGAACCCTCTCAAGGACCACTGGTGGTCCCCGGACCACCTGTTGAAAACCCCTGTATTACGGTATTTTCCCACAAATTACTTTGCTTTTTATCACACTAGAACATTTTAAAACATTTATAAACAATATGGACCATGATAAGCTCAATTGTGCACTTCAATATAGCCAGATAATAGTGCATAAATATATAATAAATGCATAAATATACTAAAAAATACCATTTTGAACCTGGCAATACGATATTGATATCATGGCATTTGGAATCATGATATATTGGCATATGTTTTTTTTTTTTGTTGTTGCTCTATTCACTAGTATTGTACAGACTGATCATTCTGTGGTATTTCACTGAGTTCAGGTCCGTGGTTATTGTTCTCCTGGTTGAAGAATATCCGTACTAGGGCTATTACAAATATTATTCATATTAATCACAGTTTAGGATTAGCCAAAGAAGAATAAATGAATAGATTTAAGTGAAATCACACAGAATGTATTGGTGAAGGCTAAAGGTTAATTCCTCCCATTTTCAACATTTTACTATGTCATTAATATACCTTTGAGAAATGCTGTGCGGACATGATAAAAAAAGTTCCTCCCATTCTGTGTTTCATTAACATGGTGAAACACAACATCATCAGGTTGTGTTTTACTATGTTAAAGATTTTTCTTTTAGGACCGTACAAATGGAACCAAATGAACCCAAATGAGTCCCATTTGGTTCCATTTCTACACCCTCATAAAAAAGAAAAAAAAAATGGTGGAATCCCTTTTTAACAATCTCTGTCTGTCTGTCTGTCTGCCTGTCTGCCTGTCTGCCTGTCTGCCTGTCTGTCTGCCTGTCAGAGAGGTTCTGTTAAAACAGAGCTGGAGGATGAAGACTGTGAGAACCGTCCCAATCTGAGGAGGAGGATGGGGATGTATGTGGCCAAACCAGAACCTGGTAGGAATATAATCCTTTGAACGTTGTTCAAAGGTTTTCAATGTTTGGAAACTAGGACTGCAACAATTAATCAATGGATCGTAATCGTAGTAATTGATTAATCAGGCCATCACCTAATCACTGGAGTTTTTGTAATTTATCATGGGTGTTTCCCCTCTTTAACATAGTTAAAGAGTTATGTGTATCTACACTACATAAGTGAACCATCTCGCAACCTGATGATAGTTGTACATGCATTGCATAGTAGCAACTGCATTGGAAATAACATGTGTGTTGTCTCTTTGCAGTGAAAACGGAGGTTACGGAGGTGAAACAGGAACCTCTGAGTCCCAAGATTGAAGATCCAGTTGATGATAAAGAAATGTCACCTCCTAAAAAGAACGATACTGGAGTGAGTAAAGAAATGCTGTCCCTTTTTTCCCACCAGGATGTCTGATGTGTTGTTTTCTAACAGTACATGTGTCTGACATGATGTTTTATAACAGTACATGTGTCTGATGTGTCTATATGTGTCTGACATGTTGTTTCCTGACAGGTGGAACAGTACATGTGTCTGACATGTTGTTTTCAACAGGTGGAACAGTACATGTGTCTGACATGTTGTTTTCTGACAGGTGGAACAGTACATGTGTCTATATGTGTCTGACATGTTGTTTTCTGACAGGTGGAACAGTACATGTGTCTGACATGTTGTTTTCTGACAGGTGGAACAGTACATGTGTCTGACATGTTGTTTTCAACAGGTGGAACAGTACATGTGTCTGACATGTTGTTTTCTGACAGGTGGAACAGTACATGTGTCTGACATGTTGTTTTCTGACAGGTGGAACAGTACATGTGTCTGACATGTTGTTTTCTGACAGGTGGAACAGTACATGTGTCTGACATGTTGTTTTCTGACAGGTGGAACAGTACATGTGTCTGACATGTTGTTTCCTGACAGGTGGAACAGTACATGTGTCTGACATGTTGTTTTCAACAGGTGGAACAGTACATGTGTCTGACATGTTGTTTTCAACAGGTGGAACAGTACATGTGTCTGACATGTTGTTTTCAACAGGTGGAACAGTACATGTGTCTGACATGTTGTTTTCAACAGGTGGAACAGTACATGTGTCTGACATGTTGTTTATTGACAGGTGGAACAGTACATGTGTCTGACATGTTGTTTACTGACAGGTGGAACAGTACATGTGTCTGACATGTTGTTTCCTGACAGGTGGAACAGTACATGTGTCTGATGTGTTGTTTTCTAACAGTACATGTGTGTGATGTGTTTTTTTTTTAACAGTAGATGTGTGTGATGTGTTTTTTTTTTTTAACAGTAGATGTGTGTGATGTGTTTTTTTTTAACAGCAGATGTGTCTGACATGTTGTTTTCTGACAGGTGGAACAGTACATCTGTCTGATGTGTCTATATGTGTCTGACATGATGTTTTCAACAGGTGGAACAGTACATGTGTCTGACATGTTATTTATAACAGTACATGTGTCTGACATGTTGTTTTCTAAAAGGTGGAACAGTACATGTGTCTGACATGTTATTTATAACAGTACATGTGTCTGACATGTTGTTTTATAACAGTACATGTGTCTGACATGTTGTTTTCTGACAGGTGGAACAGTACATGTGTCTGACATGTTGTTTTATAACAGTACATGTGTCTGACATGTTGTTTTCTGACAGGTGGAACAGTACATGTGTCTGACATGTTATTTATAACAGTACATGTGTCTGACATGTTGTTTTATAACAGTACATGTGTCTGACATGTTGTTTTCTGACAGGTGGAACAGTACATGTGTCTGACATGTTGTTTATTGACAGGTGGAACAGTACATGTGTCTGACATGTTGTTTTCAACAGGTGGAACAGTACATGTGTCTGACATGTTGTTTATAACAGTACATGTGTCTGACATGTTGTTTATAACAGTACATGTGTCTGACATGTTGTTTTCAACAGGTGGAACAGTACATGTGTCTGACATGTTGTTTTATAACAGTACATGTGTCTGACATGTTGTTTTCTGACAGGTGGAACAGTACATGTGTCTGACATGTTGTTTTCTGACAGGTGGAACAGTACATGTGTCTGACATGTTGTTTTCTGACAGGTGGAACAGTACATGTGTCTGACATGTTGTTTTCTGACAGGTGGAACAGTACATGTGTCTGATGTGTTGTTTTCAACAGGTGGAACAGTACATGTGTCTGACATGTTGTTTTCAACAGGTGGAACAGTACATGTGTCTGACATGTTGTTTATTGACAGGTGGAACAGTACATGTGTCTGACATGTTGTTTTCTGACAGGTGGAACAGTACATGTGTCTGACATGTTGTTTTCTGACAGGTGGAACAGTACATGTGTCTGACATGTTGTTTTCAACAGGTGGAACAGTACATGTGTCTGATGTGCGGCTGTGGGACAGCGGAGGACCGTCTCCTCCTGTGTGACGGATGTGACGACTCCTACCACACCTTCTGTCTCATCCCACCGCTCCACGACGTCCCTAAAGGAGACTGGCGCTGTCCCAAGTGCCTGGCGCAGGTGAGACCCTCTGCCGCGCCCAGCCCTGCCGCGCCCAGCCCTGCCGCGCCCTGACAGGCAGTCTGGTCTGCTCCCTGAAGAGTTGATGTATTGTTTAGAACAACAACAACAAAGATCTCTTATTTATCCTCCTCTGAAGTAGGCCAGCTCTGGGACCACAACCGTCTACCTTTAGGGACCATGGCAACCAGCAGAAAAGGAAAAATAAGTTGTTTTTTTCCTCCTGATTTTAGATCATATTCAAGGTCATAATGCAGACTTAGTTAGATTGGATTGGATTAACCCAGTGTACTGAACGCGTTTTGGTGTTCTAAGCATTATGTTTTAACTATTGAAAAATAGCAGATCTACAAGCTCATAGCGCGCCACCGAGTGGCGCGCTATGAGCTTGTATCTCTGCTATTTTTTGAAAGATCGTGAAAACGTGGTGAAATCTTTGAATATTATGTTATTCAGAAACTAGATAGGACACAATGGGTTAAGGCTCAAACATACCCCAGGGTGAAGTGAGATTAGGTGAAGAGTTTTCACCATGTAGTCTTCACTTGGCTGTAGTCTTCACCTTGGCTCATACATAGTTCAGGGTGAAGCCTTTAGAACTAAACCACAGTGAAATCCTTTCAAAAATAATCTATATAAAGACAATTACGCCGCAGACAAAGCCAACTTGGGTCTCAACAAATCATGACAACACACACAATGTTTTGAGACAATCAAATAATTCCTAAGAAGAAAAATGAAACAAAACGTGTTCTATTCTGCCGTGTTTTTCTTCTTGCTAATTAGATATTATATGATGAGACCCGGGTTGGCTTTGTCCATGGCATAATCGTCTTTATATAGATAATTTTCAAAAAGTCTATGAAGGAAAATGAATGGAGAATCCATTTCTGGAACAAGGGCTACGTCACCAGAGGGGCGGGACTGCTCAGCTCTATAGCAGTGTCTACTGAAACAGTCGGGCCACTGTATGAAGTAACTACTGGCAGGGGCGGATTGGCCATCTGGAGTACAGGGAGTTTTCCCGGTGGCCTGCGTCACCTAGTGGCCTGGACAAGATCCAAAATGCACTAGAATGCGCTAGATGCTCGCCTGGAACATACAGATCAAAATGACCATTAATCTTCTACATTCTCTAGTTGTGTAGACTAAGTTGGGCTAATTCACATGATGAATATTTTAACTCATGAGGGTGTGAGGGTCTCAAAGAGTTACATCTGGTTAACCAGCTGCCTCCACCAGGGTGGCCTGGCAAAGGCAAAATTGTCCCGGTGGGAAAATATGTGCCAATCCGCCCCTGACTACTGGCCTGCACGTTCTGTAAAGTACAGTCGGAGACTAGTAGTAGCTAAATATGTCGAATGACAAATAAATGACTTCATTTGGGGTGTATTAACGATTCCTTACGTCATATTCACGTGTTTTTCTCCACAGGAATGTGGCAAACCCGCCGTGGCGTTCGGATTCGAGCAGGCCAGCAGGAAGTACAACCTGAGAGAGTTTGGAGACATGGCTGATTCCTTCAAGTCAGATTATTTCAACATGCCGGTCCATGTGAGTAACGTTATGACTTTAATAATCACTATGATCTCATCAAGCACCGATCACCACTTATCCTTTCTGATTGACACTAAGGTCTCAGAGACACTTGCCTGTCAGGCAGGTACAGGTCATGTTGTAGTTGCCCTCAGGTCATAGTCATTTAACCAAGTAACGACAAGTTACTTAAAATGAGCTTGTTGTTGCATGCAAAAATAGAACAGATTTACAAGCTATTGACAGGTACTGTAACAACAGAGATGTGCACTAGATTGTAGATCCAGTCAACACACTGCATCCTGCGCACAGTTATGTACACTTGTACACTTGTACACAATACAAGACCTCAACTGTCTTTGAAAACAATTGAGAAAAGTCAAAGAAAAATTTCGAAATCTGGTTTTGTTAGTTGCAGGTCTGTTTTGTGATTCAAGGTTAAAATGTTCCCATTGCTTCTCTCTGCTCCTTTTATTTTTTATCATTCATTATCTCAGATTCGACTCCTGAATGTCGCTTACCGTGGGTAAAAGAACTAGGACTGAACGTCACATCTGGGACTCGTGACCCAGAGATTATTGTACAGATGATTAGAGGGAAGAATGGTTAAGACACAAGAAACAGCATGGAGATCTCATGGTGTTGATGGAGTGTATTTGTGTATTTTCTGTATTTTCCAGATGGTTCCTACAGAGCTGGTAGAGAAGGAGTTCTGGCGTCTGGTTGGGACCATCGAGGAGGACGTGACGGTGGAGTACGGGGCAGACATCGCCTCCAAGGACTTTGGAAGTGGTTTCCCTGTTAAAAACGGGCAGATCCAGATCTCCCCTGATGATGAGGTAACAGTGGAGCCCAATGCTGACTCTTTCAAACCGGAAGTTGCTACCAGCAGACAATGCATGAAAATCATGTCTTACTGGCTGTGACCTTGGAAACAAATTATCCATGCAGACAAATTAAAGAAAACAGGTCACCGGTTTGTCATTAGATTCCCAAACAATATACAATTATATTGACACACTGAAAGAGCAGAATATTACTGTCTCCAATAGCACCTCATTCACAAACTGTTAAGAACTGTGATTCTCTTGGGCGTCTCACGAGAATGTAGCTGGAAATTAGGAGTAGCAGTAGGACTATGCAGAAATGCATTGGACTCAGGCAATAGTCCACCTTTAATGACTTTAAATCCCTTTTATATTAGTTGTTCTTTAATAATAGTCCAACATAAACATTAGAGACTTTAGTCATGACTGAACAATACTTTAAAACAGTTGTCGTTTTGCATATGTACCTAAAATAGCTGGTATTTGCGGTGTGTTTGTACGTTCTTTAGGGCTATCTGAACAGTGGATGGAACCTCAACAACATGCCTGTTCTGGAGTCGTCTGTGTTGACTCACATCACAGCAGATATCTGTGGCATGAAGCTTCCCTGGCTCTACGTTGGCATGTGTTTCTCCTCCTTCTGTTGGCACATCGAGGACCACTGGAGCTACTCCATCAACTATCTGCACTGGTAAGACCCCTGACCGTCTGCAGGACGAAGCAATTGTCTGTCTGCAGGGAAACAGCTGAAGCATCAAAGTAGCAAAGACTGCATTTCCTGCGACGTCTCAGGGTTCATGGTGTAGACCAAAAAATTATATTGACTTGGAAAGCCTGGTCAGATTTGGCATCACAGTTTGGTTCGGCAATTTCTCAGTGCAACTGAAGTCCAAACTACTCAGGTTGGTGCAAACTGCAGGGAAGATCATAGGAGTTAGATAACTCCCCTCTCTGCAGTCTATTTATGAGCAGGCTACACTGATTGTCAATGATGGTACCCATGTTTTAAATGGAGAGTTCGTACTTCTACCATCTGGGAGAAGGTATAAAGAACCAAAGTGGAAATACATCAGGTTTAAAAGGTCATTTGTACCAGCGTCAACTAAAATGCTGAACGAGGCTATGAAACAGTAGCGAATACTTAAGACGACCCTGTGCAATGTGTAATGTTGTGTCACTTTGTGTTTGTGCTTGTCTCTGATGTTCTATGTGTGGCTGTTGTAGGGGTGTGAGCCGAAGACAAATTTCCCTTGTGGACAATAACGTTTACCATTGACCTTGTAGAAGCAACATAAAGGGAGAAAAGGCAAAAATATACTGTAGCTACATAACAGAGCTGCCCAAAAGGTAGTTACAGATCTTGAAACATCTGAATTACGTAATTTCAAGAGTCAACACAATTAGAAAATGGAGAATAATTGTTATTTTGACCAACTTTTTGCCAGTAACACCATCACCACTATTTCAAAGTTTCTTGGGCGGCCTTGAAATGGATTTTTTTTTCATGTGTACATCTTGTTGAGCCGGTCATTTTGAAAGTAGCTCTCAAGTCAGACGTGTGGGCAGTGGGCAGCGCTGCTCTATGCAGTATCTGTTTGGGTTTTTGGTTAAAAAGTGGCCTCTATTACCTTAACCCTTTGTGTCCTGAACGCGTTTTGGTGTTTTAGCTGTTGAAAAACAACAAGCTCATGTCGCGCCACTCGGTGGCGCGACATGAGCTTGTTGATCTGCTATTTTTGAAAAAATGTGAAAATGTGCTGCAAATCTCCGAAGATGTTATTTTGGAAGCAAACATTTTTAACTCAATTTTTTGCTCCTGGGGGATCCCCTAGAACACATATGTCAAAGTCAAGGCCCGCGGGCCGGATCCGGCCCGCGAGATGATTTAATCCGGCCCCAGGCCTGTAGAGCAAAAAAGTCTAACAAAAAAAAAGTAAGTCTCTAGCACGTTCCTATCAAAAGTTATGGTCGTTTAAAGAAATGCTTTTGAGCTCTCTTCTGAACGGCATGGAATGCTGTTGTCCAGCAGGGGGAGTCGTTTTACCAGGCTAGGCTGCTGGCGCTGCAAAGTGAGAACTATACTTCAGCAGTACAAGGGTGTGTAACCGAGAGAACTATACTTCAGCAGTACAAGGGTGTGTAACCGAGAACTATACTTCAGCAGTACAAGGGTGTGTAACCGAGAACTATACTTCAGCAGTACAAGGGTGTGTAACCGAGAACTATACTTCAGCAGTACAAGGGTGTGTAACCGAGAACTATACTTCAGCAGTACAAGGGTGTGTAACCGAGAGAACTATACTTCAGCAGTACAAGGGTGTGTAACCGAGAACTATACTTCATCAGCAGTACAAGGGTGTGTAACCGAGAACTATACTTCAGCAGTACAAGGGTGTGTAACCGAGAACTATACTTCAGCAGTACAAGGGTGTATAACCGAGAGAACTATACTTCAGCAGTACAAGGGTGTGTAACCGAGAGAACTATACTTCAGCAGTACTAGGGTGTGTAACCGAGAGAACTATACTTCAGCAGTACAAGGGTGTGTAACCGAGAACTATACTTAGTTAACTTTACATACTTACTTAAATTTAGTATTTGAAATTTAAATGCTATTTTCGTATGGTTTATTGACGCTCTGTAAATAAAAATAGCATCTTTCATAGCAAATGTCTTAATCTAGGCTACAAGTATGAAACCAATAATATATATTAATATCTATTCTTAATAATAAATATGACTTGTGTGATATACTGTAGTGTAGAAGTAACGGCTGCGTATGTAAACATGCGTGTGCCGTGCATGCTTGCGGTCTGCGACTGGTTGCACCGCGGCGCTCCGGCCCCCATGAAGTCACATGAAGTCCAATGCGGCCCCCACCCCAAATGACTTTGACACCACTGCCCTAGAACAACATGTTTTCAGATGGGGGTCTGCAGCCAAATATGGATAATTCTGGTGGTCCTTGGCTTGAAATATGTTAGCATCACTGACACAGGAACACAGATTTTTCAGAAAAACTAGAGTCTAGTGTCAAAAAATAGAATCTAGTGTCAAAACTCGATTCTAGCGTCAGAAACTAGATTCTAGTGTCAACAAGTAGATCCTAGCATCAGAAACTATAATTTAGTGTCACTAACTAGAATCTAGTGTCGGAAACTACTGTAGAATCTAGCGTCAAAAGCTAGAATGTTGCTGCAGCTATAATCTGGTGTCAGGAACTACTGTATAATCTGGTGTCAGAAACTCCAATCGAGGGTCAGGACACAATATGTTAACAGTTTTCATGCCATGGAAATAGATCTACGTCATCCGTTATCATTATGATTTACAGTAACAATTGATGCCGCTGACGTTAACGCTACTGTACGTGACGTAACTTACCGGCGCCGGTTCAATACGATCCCCATGCTAACAGCCGCTAGCAGCGACCGCGGCGACCATTGCTAGAGCATAACAAGGGACGGCCTAACCCGGAACCAAAAGTGTGTGTCCGTCCACTAACTTGTCCGTCGGGAAACATGGACCGAAATATGAAATATGATTTTTAGATGAAAATCGCTGGCACTGGCGAGCTCCAAAAATATGAAAAAGGGCTGGCACTGAGAGAGTTAACTAACAGCAGTGTTCATTCATTGTGGTTCCTCAGTGTGTATCAGTGATTTTGCTGTATTTCTGTATTCCATCAAGGAACAGCACCAACCTGATCCTTATCCTATTCCTAACATACTGGAACTGTGTAGATTCTATTAGTAGTGAAACCACAGAGGATAAAAACTATTTGTGTCTTTAATAATTAAATGATGGTTTAGTGGACAGGAAGCTGAGGGTCACTGCGGGTCATATAATATTCATCATCTGAATTAGCCCAAGTGTACACAACTAGAGAATGTAGAGGATTAATGGTCTGTATGTTTGACTGTTTTGTTTCCCAAATCCAGCCTGTAATTTTCGACAATAAATAAATAGTGGGCCCTGATATCAGAAAGGCTGAAAACCACTGGGCTATGGGGTGCCACGACTGCCATAAATCAACGGTCGCTTACTGTCTCCAAGAAAGGATTGCTCAAGGATTAAAGAGGACCAGTTACTCCTCACATCCACCCAGCTCCTAGCCTGGTCTAGCCCTCAATGATTTTGGCCTTGGGGGGCGGGGGTGTCGTGGGATCCACACGGCGGAAGTGCTGCGCTCTGATTTGATCTCACTAACGTGTCGTCATCCCCGGCCCCTCCCGCGCCCGTCCACTGCTGTTCTACGTCACATTATTTAGAGCGACGCCCACCCCGGAAGGTTCACTCCCACTTGAAGGCCACTTTCCAACGTGCGTTAGTCCAGGCTTTCCGTTTTCGCGCAAGGCGAAGGAAAATGAAAGCCTGGGTGTCGAGGCTACCCAGTTACTCCTCAGGCGTTGTATTAATTGATTAACGGTAGTGTTTCTGTTGTCCACAGGGGGGAGCCCAAGACCTGGTACGGAGCCCCCAGCTCTGCTGCAGAGCAGCTGGAGGGAGTGATGAGGAAACTGGCTCCGGAGCTGTTCGAATCCCAGCCTGACCTTCTGCACCAGCTGGTCACCATCATGAACCCTAATACCCTGATGAACAACGGGGTACCGGTCAGTACACACACCCTGAACCCTAATACCCTGATGTACCGGTCAGTACACACACCCTGAACCCTAATACCCTGATGAACAACGGGGTACCGGTCAGTACACACACCCTGAACCCTAATACCCTGATGAACAACGGGGTACCGGTCAGTACACACACCCTGAACACCCTGAACCCTAATACCCTGATGTACCGGTCAGTACACACACCCTGAACCCTAATACCCTGATGTACCGGTCAGTACACACACCCTGAACCCTAATACCCTGATGTACCGGTCAGTACACACACCCTGAACCCTAATACCCTGATGTACCGGTCAGTACACACACCCTGAACCCTAATACCCTGATGAACAACGGGGTACCGGTCAGTACACACACCCTGAACCCTAATACCCTGATGTACCGGTCAGTACACACACCCTGAACCCTAATACCCTGATGAACAACGGGGTACCGGTCAGTACACACACCCTGAACACCCTGAACCCTAATACCCTGATGTACCGGTCAGTACACACACCCTGAACCCTAATACCCTGATGAACAACGGGGTACCGGTCAGTACACACACCCTGAACCCTAATACCCTGATGAACAACGGGGTACCGGTCAGTACACACACCCTGGACCCTAATACCCTGATGAACAACGGGGTACCGGTCAGTACACACACCCTGGACTAGGGATAGCCAAATGTAGAGATTTTAATTAACCAGTTAGTAAAAATGCACTATTTTTATCCATTAAAAAAGACCATTTATAACTTTCTTTTTCCGAGGCCCTTGTCCACGTCAAGCACTACAGTAACACTGGTTCACATTAGTTCTATCGAAACAATATATTAGTTGTATGGACATATTTTATCAGAAACAAATGAAATGTATATTTCAGGGATGTGAGTGAGCAGCCATGGTTGTGTTCCCTGTGTGTGCGCTGTGATGCACACGCTTTAAAAAGCTGACCTACAAGCTCACAACGCAGCGTGCACTGTGTGCTGTGTGCTGTGTTCTGAGAGAATCAAGACCACAAAACTAAACAAGCAACATGTATACACCCCCAGTCAGGGGTTGACACTAAGGTCTCCGAGGCACTTGCCCATTGGGCAAGTGCAAGTGAGGTTCTACTTGCCCTCAGGTCATGGTCACTTGCCCCAAAAATATATAGTAAATTTTGCATTTAAGTTTATTTTCTACTTGGGTGCTTTGAACATTTACTTTCACGGTCGAAGACTGTTTTGTTTTTCAAGTCACAATCAGCTACAGTAAATATTCAACATGTGAATCAGTGGTTCCCATAGTTGTCACGGAATCAGGAGTCTGTGACCGGAGCAAAATGATACTCTGTGAGCAAATGGACCTGGGACAGAGAGATAGGAGGGATGGCTAGAAAGCAGGGAAAGATGTAGAGGCAGAGTGCAATGACCACCTTCAAGACAAATATATCTTGTGCTGTGTTATAGCACTCAAGTCGCACACTTGCACGATCGGGCAACCAGGTAGCAGTCTTCACTTGCCTGACCATTTTTTTTTACTTGCCCCGGGCAAGCGGGCAAGTGTTAGTGTCAAGCCCTGCACCCCCAGTGTTGGATCGATTTTATTTTTGAACGGTTCCCACATCACTCCCGACTGAACACGTCTCTCCATCCTTTTAATGTGATGTCATAGGTATATTATGAATTATGAGCTGTGAAGAAATGCAAACCCAGGGCTTGACACTAAGACTTGCCCGCTTGCCCGGGGCAAGTAAGAAAAATGGTGGGGCAAGTGAAGACTGCTACCTGGTTGCCCGATCGGGCAAGTGTGCAACTTAGTGCGCAATAACACAACACAAGATACATTTGTCTTGAAGGTGGGCATTGCGACCTGGGCTAATTAAGATGATGAATTTTAACTCTTGAGAGTGTAAAAATGAAACCAAATGGACCCGCAAGGGTCCATTTGGTTTCATTTTTACACTCTCAAGAGTTACATCTGGTTAACCAACTTAGCTGGGGACCACCTGGAACCCTCTCAGGGACCACCTGTTGAAACCCCCTGGTTTAAAGCACTCAAGTAGGAAGTAAAATGCAAAATTTACAATATATTTTTGGGGGGCAAGTGACCATGACCTTAGGGCAAGTAGAACCTGACTTGCACTTGCCCGATGGGCAAGTGCCTCGGAGACCTTAGTGTCAACCCCTGAGCCGTGAAGACATGCAAACCCATACTCCACTTTCCTGTGTCTCTCCAGATCTACCGCACCAACCAGTGTGCGGGTGAGTTTGTCATCACGTTCCCCAGAGCGTACCACGCCGGATTCAACCAAGGATTCAACTTCGCCGAGGCTGTCAACTTCTGCACCATGGACTGGGTAAGAACCAACAGCAGCTTCTTGCATAAACTCCACAGCAAACGTTCAGAAACCAAACATTGGGAGTTATTTTCCCCACCTTAATGATACTTTGTATTGTATCTTATGTTGTTTTAATCGTGGATTAGTCACCTTTACAACAAGTTATGACTTGTGGAGTTCAGACATTCCTGGAATGAGTAACGCTGATAAACATGTGGGCAGCAGAATCAGATCTGACACGCATTGAGCCTGAAATCTGTATCATTTAAATCAGGGGTTTTCAACCTTTTTGACACCAGGGAGGGACCACCATTTATTCAGCATTTGAGCCACGGACCACCATTTGACGACAATTTCACCCCAAAGACCTAAAACTAAACAATTCTTTTTGTTTTGTCCACAATTTTACAATTTTACAAAATGCAGCCTGGGATTTTGTAAACAAAACAGTGTAAACTTCTTAATTAAGTGGTGCTAATTCAGATGATGAATATTTTAACTCTTGAGAGTGTGAAAATGAAACCAAATGGACCCGCAAGGGTCCATTTGGTTTCATTTTTACATTCTCAAGAGTTACATCTGGTTAACCAACTTTTCATCATTTAGCCTGGGGACCACCTGGGACCATCTCAGGGACCACTGGTGGTCCCCGGACCACAGGTTGAAAACCCCTGATTTAAATGAGTCATGTGACCTGTCAGACCAATCAGATTTCTATCTTGAAGTGACACAGATCTGATTCCAGATAGATTTGGCTTCCAGTGTAAAAGCAGTCTTAGATCAGTAGTGGGAAGGAGAATCATCCTACCCTCCTAGCAGGCCTGGTGGAATTTCACCGTCTCAGACACGATGCCACGTTATGACTGGTGGTGGTGTAAATGTTTCAAAGCAGCTAAAAGTCATCAGACAAAGCAATTCTTTTGATCTTGTTCTCCATACATTGAAACAAGCAAAAAAAACCTTGAGGTCATTTCTGTTAAATGTTTTGGCTATTCAGTAACCATTCTGCCAGCAAGACTTATTGTAGCTAAGAATAATTTGAAACTTTTTGTTTGTATGTTTTCAACAGTAAGAGGAAAGTATGTGACCTTGTAAGGGATTGCAGTGAACTACGCATGCGCGCGCACGCACGCACGCACGCACGCACGCACGCACGCACGCACGCACGCACGCACACACACACACACACACACACACACACACACACACTTACTTACACACACTACTTACTTTACACTTTACTTACTTTACTTACTTTAACTATTCAACAATATCAGATGTCTGTCAAAATATCGGATCTGCAAGCTCACAGCACACTACTCGGTGGCCGCTGTGAACTTGTAGCTCTGATCTTTTTGAAAAAATCGTGAAAATGTGAATTTTTGAATATTCTGTTACAGTGAACATTTTTAAAGTAAGTGATTTTGGGTGATTTAGAAAACCCTCCGCTTCCTCCCGATAGCATAGTGTGCACATGCACACACTCTACAGTGAGGGAAAGTACAACAATCCAACAACACATACACCAAGGCCCAACCCCACTCAATCCACAGTACTCACATGCCACACGGTGGCGCGTTGTGAGCTTGTAGGTCGCAACCATTTTATAAAGGTCTGCACCAGCGATCACGGTCGCTAATGATTTGTCTGTACCTTTTTGTTTTTCTCTGTGGTCCAGATGCCTCTGGGTCGTAAGTGCGTGGCTCACTACCGCCAGCTGAGCCGGAACTGTGTGTTCTCCCACGATGAGATGGTGTGTAACATGGCAGCCAAGGCTGAGCGCATGGAGATGAACCTGGCACAGACACTGAGCGCTGACATGGACACCATGGTGCAGGAGGAGGAGATGCTGAGAGGCAGGCTGGACAAGATGGTGAGAGCAGAGAGAAAGATTCTCTTCAGAAGCATTTATATTTTACTGGTGATCAGAGCTAACGTTGCTCCAGACTGTATGACTGAAGCATTTATATTTTACTGGTGATCAGAGCTAACGTTGCTCCAGACTGTATGACTGAAGCATTTATATTTTACTGGTGATCAGAGCTAACGTTGCTCCAGACCGTATGACTGAAGCATTTATATTTTACTGGTGATCAGAGCTAACGTTGCTCCAGACCGTATGACTGAAGCATTTATATTTTACTGGTGATCAGAGCTAACATTGCTCCAGACCGTATGACTGAAGCATTTATATTTTACTGGTGATCAGAGCTAACGTTGCTCCAGACTGTATGACTGAAGCATTTATATTTTACTGGTGATCAGAGCTAACGTTGCTCCAGACCGTATGACTGAAGCATTTATATTTTACTGGTGATCAGAGCTAACGTTGCTCCAGACCGTATGACTGAAGCATTTATATTTTACTGGTGATCAGAGCTAACGTTGCTCCAGACCGTATGACTGAAGCATTTATATTTTACTGGTGATCAGAGCTAACGTTGCTCCAGACCGTATGACTGAAGCATTTATATTTTACTGGTGATCAGAGCTAACGTTGCTCCAAACCGTATGACTGAAGCACATTTGGACATTGCCATTGTAAACTCAGGGACCACTATGAGGTGTAATAATGTGTTGTCTTCATGGTGGTGGTCCCCAGGGCGTGGTGCGGTCCCAGAGGGTCCACTATGAGCTGATGGCGGATGAGGAGCGTGTGTGTCTGAAGTGCCGGACCACCTGCTTCCTGTCTGGGCTCACCTGTCCCTGTGCCCCTGACAAGGTGGTCTGTCTGCACTGTGTCCACGACCTGTGTCCATGTGGACCTTCTAACTACACCCTGCAGTGAGTACACACACACACACACACACACACACACACACACACACACACACACACACACACACACACACACACACACACACACACACACACACATAAAAGTTTCAATATTTCAGGTTCATTCTCCAGTGCATTTATTTTAACCTGACCTGAGAACTGATTCTTGAAATGTTTAAATCCTGACAATTTTCTGTCAGTGGTCCTCAATAGGTCATGTCAGGGACCCCCCAAAATCTGCATATGACTGCAACAGAGTATTCATTTATTCAAAAAAGGATCTACAGCTCCTTGTATGCCACAAAATGGCGCTATGTGCATAAAAAAATTACACTCAAGAGTTTCATCAGAATTAGCGCCAATTAATTAAGAGTACACAAGTAGAGCATGTAGAAGATTAATCTTTTTGATTGATCTGTATGTTTGACTGTTTTGTTTCCCAAATCTTTAGTTTTGGGGTCTGTGGGGCTAATATGCCCTCTAATGATGGTCTGTGGCTCAAATGATGAATAAATAGTGGGCCAAAACGGTTGAAAAAACACTGTTTGAATAGATTTATCTTCATCAGTTTCATGTATTCTCTGGGCGTTCTAACAGCTGTTTTTCTCTCTATCAGTTTCAGGTATTCTCTGGATGAACTCCACAGCATGCTGTCGGAGGTGAAACATCGTCATGAGTCCTACAGGGAGTGGCTGGAGAACGTCCAGGAGGTTCTGGGAGGAGACAGCAACGTGGAGAAGAAAAGAAGTGAGTCTATCCTCATAGTAAAGCGGCAGAAAATGGCAAAACACACGACTAAAATCATTAGTTTTCAGCCTGAATAGGCCGAGACCAGTAGCTTCTCTTCACTTTTATCTAAGTCGAATACAGAGTAAATCAATTAAAACTGGGTCTAACATTCAAAATTGTACACGCAGATTTCCCCTCTACGCCCTCAGTGCCTATTTACTTAATTGATTATTTTAGAAAGGTGAACAAAAGACACAGCTACAAAACTAGAGGCAGCGTAAACAGCGATCTGGTACCACCCACCTACAAAACAAATATGGGTAAATTCACCTTCCGCTGCACAGCTACACAGGTATGGAATGCCTTACCTCCTTCCCTCAAAACAAGTCATTCTCTGGCATCCTTCAAAAAAGGCTTAAAACACTACCTGTCAGCAGGGCAGAGGGAGAGGTCTAGAAGGTGACCGTTAGCTGATCTTTTGAATAGAGATTACTATCTATTAGTATCTATTAACATGTATCTAGTACTATCTATTAACATGTATGCGTTGTACATATGGCTTCGCAAAACCTGGGACTGAATGACCACTAGCTGTCGTTTGAATATTCTAAATGTATGTACTGTACTGACTATTTCTACATATGGGACCTGAACGGAAATAAGACCTCTAGGTCTTTCTTCAGTCCTCTCTTTGGGCTGTAAAATGTTCGACTGTACTTGTGCTGTTGTACTTTTATACTGTCTAATAAAATATTCAATCAATCAATCATTCTAACTCCTGGGATGTTCCTCTGTCTCTCAGGTCTGGAAGATCTGCGCAGTCTGGTGGAGCAGGCAGACGGCAAGCAGTTCCCCCGACCGGAGCTGCTGGAGCAGCTGAGGAACATCACCACCGAGGCTGAGAAGTGTGCTGTGATGGCACAGCAACTCCTCAACGGGAAGAGACAGACCAGGTATGGACTAGTGAGGTTTATAGACACACACCAGGTATGGACTAGTGAGGTTTATAGAGACAGACCAGGTATGGACTAGTGAGGTTTATAGAGACAGACCAGGTAGCTACTAGTGAGGTTTATAGAGACAGACCAGGTAGCTACTAGTGAGGTTTATAGAGACAGACCAGGTAGCTACTAGTGAGGTTTATAGAGACAGACCAGGTAGCTACTAGTGAGGTTTATAGAGACAGACCAGGTAGCTACTAGTGAGGTTTATAGAGACCATGGACCTACTAGTGAAGTCTATAGATCTGTGCAGTGACGTCACCGCCCCTGTTCCAGAAATGGATTCCCCATTCATTTTTCTCATAGACTTTTTGAAAATAATTTATTTAAAGACGATTACGCTGCGGACAAAGCCAACTCGAGTCGTGACGAATCATGATGACACACACAAACTTTTGGGACAATCAAATTATTTCTAAGATGGAAAAACGGAAACAAAAGGTCTTGTATCATGCCGTTTTCTACTTCTTCCTAATTATATATTATATGACGATATTGTGTTTGTTGTCATGATTTGTCACGACCCGAGTTGGCTTTGGCCGCGGTGCAATCGTGTTTTTATTAAGCATTTTCGAAAAGTCTATGAGGAAAATGAATGAGGAATCCACTAGTGGAACAGGGCTGGTGACGTCACTGAAAAGTCTATGAGGAACATGAATGAGGAATCCACTAGTGGAACAGGGCTGGTGACGTCACTGAAAAGTCTATGAGGAAAATGAATGAGTAATCCACTAGTGGAACAGGGCTGGTGACGTCACTGAAAAGTCTATGAGGAACATGAATGAGGAATCCACTAGTGGAACAGGGCTGGTGACGTCACTGAAAAGTCTATGAGGAAAATGAATGAGGAATCCACTAGTGGAACAGGGCTGGTGACGTCACTGAAAAGTCTATGAGGAACATGAATGAGGAATCCACTAGCTGGTGACGTCACTGCGCAGGTCTATACTGTAGAGACAGACCAGGTAGCTACTAGTGAGGTTTAGTAGAGACTAAACTATCTATTATTTTCCTGAAGGTATTAATCTAACCATTTTCCTGAAGGTATTAATCTAACCATCATTTCTCTGAAGGTATTAATCTAACCATCATTTTCCTGAAGGTATTAATGTAACCCTCATTTTCCTGCAGGTATCGTTATGGAGGAGGGAAGACTCAGAGTCAGAACCTGCTGACGGTGGAGGAGTTGAGGTCGTTTGTAGGACAACTGGACCACCTGCCCTGCAACATCCGCCAGGGACCCCTGCTAAGGGTTAGTGTGTTTAGAAACATCTTTACTACCAGGGACCCCTGCTAAGGGTTAGTCTGTAGAAACATCTTTACTACCAGGGACCCCTGCTAAGGGTTAGTCTGTTTAGAAACATCTTTACTACCAGGGACCCCTGCTAAGGGTTAGTCTGTTTAGAAACATGTCTACTACCAGGGACCCCTGCTAAGGGTTAGTCTGTAGAAACATCTTTACTACCAGGGACCCCTGCTAAGGGTTAGTCTGTAGAAACATCTTTACTACCAGGGACCCCTGCTAAGGGTTAGTCTGTTTAGAAACATCTTTACTACCAGGGACCCCTGCTAAGGGTTAGTCTGTAGAAACATCTTTACTACCAGGGACCCCTGCTAAGGGTTAGTCTGTAGAAACATCTTTACTACCAGGGACCCCTGCTAAGGGTTAGTGTGTTTAGAAACATCTTTACTACCAGGGACCCCTGCTAAGGGTTAGTCTGTTTAGAAACATCTTTACTACCAGGGACCCCTGCTAAGGGTTAGTCTGTTTAGAAACATCTTTACTACCAGGGACCCCTGCTAAGGGTTAGTCTGTTTAGAAACATCTTTACTACCAGGGACCCCTGCTAAGGGTTAGTCTGTTTAGAAACATGTCTACTACCAGGGACCCCTGCTAAGGGTTAGTCTGTAGAAACATCTTTACTACCAGGGACCCCTGCTAAGGGTTAGTCTGTAGAAACATCTTTACTACCAGGGACCCCTGCTAAGGGTTAGTCTGTTTAGAAACATCTTTACTACCAGGGACCCCTGCTAAGGGTTAGTCTGTTTAGAAACATCTTTACTACCAGGGACCCCTGCTAAGGGTTAGTCTGTAGAAACATCTTTACTACCAGGGACCCCTGCTAAGGGTTAGTGTGTTTAGAAACATCTTTACTACCAGGGACCCCTGCTAAGGGTTAGTCTGTTTAGAAACATCTTTACTACCAGGGACCCCTGCTAAGGGTTAGTCTGTTTAGAAACATCTTTACTACCAGGGACCCCTGCTAAGGGTTAGTCTGTTTAGAAACATCTTTACTACCAGGGACCCCTGCTAAGGGTTAGTCTGTTTAGAAACATCTTTACTACCAGGGACCCCTGCTAAGGGTTAGTCTGTAGAAACATCTGTACTACCAGGGACCCCTGCTAAGGGTTAGTCTGTTTACTGTAGAAACATCTTTACTACCAGGGACCCCTGCTAAGGGTTAGTCTGTTTAGAAACATCTTTACTACCAGGGACCCCTGCTAAGGGTTAGTCTGTTAGAAACATCTTTACTACCAGGGACCCCTGCTAAGGGTTAGTCTGTTTAGAAGCATCTCTACCACCAGGGATTATGGACAATATGCAAGATTATTTTTCTTATTTTGAATAAAAGCTCAAATACAGAAGGTTTTTCATCTTTTTTCCCCACATTGTCAGGCTTCGGCTTGGAGTGGAGCGAAAAGCAGGAAGCAAAACAAACGGTTCACAAACAAACGCTTTTAATAACGGTCCACAACTGAACAAAAAGAAAAGCGGCCGCACAAGGCCTAACGAAGGGTGAAGTCCTCACAGAGTCCAAACGACAAACTAACACATAGCAAGCAACAGGTGACACCGATAACACATAAGTACAGATCACAGAAGAGGCGAATAACAAACAGCTGCGACAGGGCAGGGCACGCACTCAACAGCAGGACGGGCGACATAGGGACGGCGGACCAGGCATGGCACGCCCTGCGCCCTAATTTGTGACTGGGTCTGGTGTTTTGATGCTTTGAGTGTTCCAAAATACCCAAACTGAGGGGGGGAAAAAAGTTAATAACTTTTAGAAAAATCTCACGTAAAAAGAGAATTACAGTAAGCAAAATGAACTGGCTACTTTGATTTAAAAATGTGTACATTTAACTTTCCCAAATCAGCGGATGAAAATTCAAACTGTACTAATATGAAAAAAACGAAAATAAGACGAAAATAATACGATTTTAGTCTTACTATTGTTGTTTCTGTTTTGTTATTATAGTCCCCGAGTTGAGCCTCAAAGTACCAGACCTGTTGACATATTAGTAAACCAGTTCTCCTCCATCTCCTCCTCCAGGACCTCCTCCAGCGTGTGGAGGACTTCCAGAGTCGCAGTGAGGAGCTCCTGTCTCCTGCGTCCTCAGAGGACATCCGTCCTGCTGCCAGCCCTGCACAGCTACAGGCCCTGCTGGACGTCTCTCTGGGGCTGGATGTAGAACTGCCCCAACTGCCCCTGCTGAGAGAGAGGCTGGAGCAGAGCCGCTGGATGGAGGTATGACACCTGACACCGCAACGCATTTATGTGTTCTAAGCATTAGCTAGGTTTAGCTATTGAAAAATAGCAGATCTACTACTGCCACTCGGCGGCTGCTATTTTTGGAAAATCGTAAAAACATAATGGAGCAAATCTTTGAATAATATTTTCTGTCAGAGTGAACATTATTATTATTATGACGGGGCGTCATGAACCCCGGCTGGGTCACCTGAGTGAGGGGTATGATGTTCGAGAGACCCGAAACCCCAATGAGCTTGGGATACATCACTGAAGACACGTCCCAGGTTGCATCCATTCGATGTATTAAAAAACCTTGGAAGCAAACATTTTTAACTCAAATCTTTGCTTCTGGGGGATCCCTAGATAAACATGTTTTTAGATCGGGGTCCTCTGCCAAATGGAGATAATTCTGGGGGTCCTCTGGGGGTATGAAACATGTTGAGCATCACTGACACAAGAACATACTGTAGATTGTGTGTGTGTGCGTGCGCGCACACACACACACACACACACACACACACACACACACTGCAACACATTATTGATCTTATATTATACACATTTACATTTTGTTAAGTTGTAAACATTGTTGTTTTTTTCTGGGTTCTGTTCCGGTGTCTTCTCTGTTATTTGTGCTGTCAGTAAGCTAAGAAAGAGATCGACAGAACCAGCTTTACTGTTTTATAGTTTATCTGTACTCAGTCTCCACCCCTGGTTACTGTATATACACACAGATGAATTAGTGTACCATGGTTCTATATCACACTGAAGCTGATTGACTGATGTACTGAATGTTTCCGTTGCTCCAGGCGGTGTCAGTGGCCAGCAGCCGTCCAGACTCCCTGTGTCTGGACACCATGAGGAGGCTGATAGATGTACTGTATGTTTCTGTTCTCCAGGCGGTGTCAGTGGCCAGCAGCCGTCCAGACTCCCTGTGTCTGGACACCATGAGGAGGCTGATAGACCAGGGTGTGGGGCTGGCTCCTCACAGCTCTGTGGAGAGAGCCATGGCCAGACTGCAGGAGCTGCTGACTGTCTCTGAGCAGTGGGAGGACAGAGCCCTCAGCATGCTGGAGGCCAGGTGAGAACACCCTGGGTACAGGGCTCTGGAAGTGTGTTAGAGACTGTTAGAGACTCTGGAAGTGTGTTAGAGACTGTTGGAGACTCTGGAAGTGTGTTAGAGACTGTTAGAGACTGGAGGCGTGCTAAAGACTGTTTAAAGTGGGTTAAAGCATACATTATTGTGTTCTGGCAGTCCATAGAGTCTCTGGAAGTGTGTTAAAGCATGTTTAAAGCGCATTAAAACGTGCATTCTTGTGTTCCCCAGACCGTGTCACTCCATAGACATCCTGGAAGCATGTTCAAAGTGTGCTAAAGCGTGTTTAAAGCATATTAAAGCCTGTGTTCTTGTGTTCCCAGACCCTGTCACTCCATAGACACCCTGGAAGCATGTTTAAAGCATGTTTAAAGCCAGTGTCCTTGTGTTCCCCAGACCGTGTCACTCCATAGACGCCCTTGAAGCAGCTCTCCAGGAGGTGGACAACATTCCAGCGTTTCTTCCTAACTGTCTGCAGATGAAGGAGGTTGTCCTGAAGGCCCAGGCCTGGATGCAGGAGGCTGAGGCTCTGCAGGTCTGTCACAACACTAAACTAACGCATAGTCTTAGTCCATGCTGTACTGATGTTGGTTCTTTGGCCATGTGTATGCACTGCAGGGAGACATACAGTAGCATTCACAGAAAAGTGCCCAATTGATGATAAAACCACAGAATTAACATTTAACAAACAATAGAACTCTTGAATAAAGAAAAATGTCCATCATTAAATTTCCAATTAATTGTCAATGTTCCTAATTTGTGTGTAGATGTGTTATTAATGTGTTCTTCTCTCCTGGTCAGTTCAGAGGTCATATCCCAGTGTGTAGATGTATTTTTAATCTGTGTAGATGTGTTTAGTAATCTGTTATCCTCTACCTGTCAGTTAGGAGGTCGTATCCCAGTGTATAGATGTTTATTAATGTGTTATTCTCTCCTGGTCAGTTGGGAGGTCGTATCCCAGTGTATAGATGTTTTATTAATCTGTTATTCTCTCCTGGTCAGTTGGGAGGTCGTATCCCAGTGTGTAGATGTGTTATTAATCTGTTCTTCTCTACCAGTCAGTGTGTAGATGTGTTATTAATGTGTCATTCTCTCCCGGTCAGTTGGGAGGTCGTATCCCAGTGTGTAGATGTTTTATTAATGTGTTATTCTCTCCTGGTCAGTTGGGAGGTCGTATCCCAGTGTATAGATGTGTTATTAATGTGTCATTCTCTCCCGGTCAGTTGGGAGGTCGTATCCCGGTGCTGGACAGCCTGTCTGACCTGGTCCTCCGGGCAGAGAGCATCCCGGTGAGGCTGGACCCCCTGAGCAGGCTGGAGGCTCTGGTCAACGACGTCCAGGCCTGGAAGGAGAGCGCAGCCAAGACCTTCCTGGTCAACAACAGTCCATACTCACTACTGGAGGTAAGAATGGCTGAATATCTGCTGTTGTTGAACAGGATTTTAGAAAGCTGATGGAGTGAGCTAGGTTTAACAGTTTAACCATCAACCAGCTGGTTGTCGAGCCCAAGGTCATTTTTATCACTATATTATCCATCTGGAAGGTGACTGTGAAAGTAGTATTTTCTCATTGCATCTGAGAGCCAACGATGGCTGACCCCATCAGACTGCCAGTCTGGACTAATTATCTGTAATCATCTGTTTGGTGGAGAGATACATTTCCTTTAAGATTGAGTGCTGTTATTTTCTCCCCTCAGACATTATGGATATGCTAGGAGGAAGGTGCACACACAGGGAAGACAGTGTTTGAATAGTCTAATCACACATGGAGGTCTATAAGAGTAATGTTAACCGCTCAACGCTCAAGCAAAACAGCACAGTGCTAAACACAGTACTAAAATCACAGCACTCCACCTAATAGGTGTGTTTCACTGGGCAGGCAGAGGTAATGATGAACGTCCACAATGTTTGGTGTGTGTTCAGTTCTTCATGTAGTGAATGTTGTGTGTCTCTGTCAGGTTCTGTGTCCAACGTGTGACGTAGGAGTGTCAGGCCGGCTGAAGTCTCGCTCCTCCAAACGGGACAGAAAGGATTCCAACATGCAGAACAGGAGAAGTTCCTCCACACTGGACTCACTGAGCGACGTGGAGAGAGCTCTGTCTGAGAGCAAGGACTCTGCTTCTGCTGTGAGTACATTAGTATGGCTGTGACTTATGGCCTGTTCATCCAAACTTTTGGGAAAGTTGCATCGGAAAGTTGCAACGTGACGGCACTCGAAATGTCTGAAACCTCCGAAATGTATTTCTGAAAGCTGCAGCGTCGGATGTTGTGACTCTCCATTCTCCACTTCGGAAGAACGGAGAATGAGATTGGTCGGTTGTGTGCAACGTTTTTTTTTTTTTTTTTTTTTTTACTAAGTATGTTCTAGGTAGTATTGACTGTAAAGTAATGTTCTGTTTATCTCTGTAAACCATGAGCTGATGGCTGTCATTGGCTGTTGGTTTTCTTGGGTACGGTGGGTCCCTTTTACCTTAGATATCGTATATATAAACTGAGTCCACATAAGTTTGGAAGATCTACTTTCTTGACTTTGTTTATGCTCCAAGCAGCAGCAACACTGGTGGAAATAAAGACACCATGTTTGTCCCTTCAGGATAAGAGCTGTTCAATAGAGCCACTGGAAGCTGTTCTACAGCTGAAGAGTGGGACAAGTAGGACATCTAGTGGCGGAATAGTTGGGATCTAGTGTACAGAACTACATTCTTGCACACAACTTGTTCCAGTTGGTGAATCAGCTATTTTCAGCTTTAAAAAATAGAAAGTCACCAACTCTAGACGGCATTAACCCCAATTTGGTGTTTTAAGCATCAGCTAGCATTAGCTTTAGCGATTGAAAGCATTAACTTTAGCTATTGTAGGTCTTATACTTTTGAGAAATCGTGAAAATGTTGCACAAATCATTGAACATTCTCACGTCACAGTGAAGACATTTTGTAGAATCTGTGTCAGAAAAGATTGAAATAAAGAAAAGTGAGGTTTGCACTTTATCCATCATCTTTGTTCAATAAGAACCACCATATTCTGCAGGGAGGAGAAACAAATAAAAACATATTCAAAATAAATAAGTGTCTCTTTTTGTAGTTTTACCCCCAAAAATCGGAATTGTGGTTTCAGAGAAAAACATCAAAGTTTTATTTTTAGGCAAAAATGTGAAGCTGTAGATGTTAGAGGTCTAATCGCGTTCTCCCTGGGTCTCTGTGGATGTTAGAGGTCTAATCGTGTTCTCCCTGGGTCTCTATGGATGTTAGAGGTCTAATCATGTTCTCCCCAGGTCTCTATAGATGTTAGATGTCCAATCATGCTCTCCCCAGGTCTCTATAGATGTTAGATGTCTAATCATGTTCTCCCTGGGTCTCTATAGATGTTAGATGTCTAATCATGTTCTCCCTGGGTCTCCCCAGATGGCGACGCTAGCAGAGGTCCGTCAGAAGGAGATGGAGACCCTATTGGCTCTCAGGGCGTCCAACGAGGCTAAGCTCCGTCCCCTGCCGTCGGAGGAGGAGCAGGGCGGGGGGGAGGTGAGCGTCTGCGTGTGTCACCGCGCGCCGCAGGGAGCCATGGCACAGTGTGAGCTCTGTAGAGAGGCCTTCCACAGTGGATGTGTAGGGGGCGCCAAAAACACAGACAACCACAGCACAAGGTAAACAATGAATGAATAAATAAATTAAACTTTTATTTACAGACATACAGTTACTCTACAGCACAAGTCAATAACACACTGCAACACCACTGCTAACAGCTTGGAGATTTACGGTATCACATACTATATAATCAACTCTACAAATGACGAGTGTTTGGAATTGTATCCTTTATTTGATTGCCATTAATTTGATAAATAAAAAATCTGAAAATTGGAGGAAGATTGTTGGCATTATGAGGAATAGTGGAATAGACAATAAGCCTTGTTCATTTCATCAAGACATTTAGAGACGTACAAAATAATTACAGGTACTTCTGTAAAGCCAGAAGCAGCAAATCATAGTGGGGGTAAAAAGGGAAAAGAGAAATATACAAAGGGGGGAAAGGTGGTGGGGGGGGCATTATATTTTTTATATTGTTTTACAGACGCCAGTTTCAAATGTCAGCTGTCTGTAGGTGTCCTTTTGAGTGTGGCTTTGAGGTAGTCAAGGGATTCACATGTCCTAATCACTGTGTTGTGGTAGTCGACTAGAACAGGTATTTTCAACCTTTTTCATACCAGGGCCCACTATTTATTTAGAATTTGAGCTACGGACCTCCATTTCATGACATTTTTTATCCCCACTGAGCCAAAACTAAAGATTGATTTTGCTTTTGTCCACAATACCAGGCTGGATTTGGGAAAACAGAACAGTCCAACATACAGATCAAAATGACCATTAATCTTCTACATTCTCTAGTTGTGTAGACTTGGGATAATTCACATGATGAATATTTTAACTCTTGAGAGTGTAAAGATGAAACCAAATGGACCCGCAAGGGTCCATTTGGTTTCATTTTTACGTTCTCAAAGAGTTACATCTGGTTAACCAACTGTCCATCATTTCTCTCAAGGACCACTGGTAGCCTCTACTCTAACCTTTGCTCTCTGCCCCAGCAGCAGCAGTGTGGGTGGAGGTGGTGTCAGCGGGGGTCCCTGGCTGGGGGGTCCCTGGCTCTGCCCGCTGTGCCAGCGCTCCAGGAAGCCTCCGCTGGACAAGGTGCTCCCCCTGCTGGCCTCCCTGCAGAGGATCCGCGTCCGGCTGCCGGAGGGAGACGCTCTGCGCTTCCTCATCGAGAGAACGGTCCGCTGGCAGCACAGAGTCCAGCAGGGCGGCGCTCTGGACCACATGCTGGAGGAGGTGGGCAGGACGGCCCGCCATGGGAAGGTACCTGACTTTATTACTTTACTGTCTTTAGTTTCTGACACTACATTCTAGTTTATGACACTAGATTCTAGCTTCTGACACTAGATTCTAGTTTCTGACACTAGATTCTAGTTTCTGACACTAGATTCTAGTTATGGCACTAGATTCTATTTTTTAAATAAAAAATATCTATACCACATGCTGGAGGAGGTGGGCAGGACGGCCCGACATGGGAAGGTACCATCTTTACCATCATTACCATCACTTAACACATTTACCATCTAAACCCCTTATCTTTTTTTTTTTTTTTTACTATTTTGAAAAACCTTTTGGAATAGTTCAACGTGCCAATCTATTGACACATTGTGAGCTACTGTTGAAAAATGTTCTTTTTTAATAGTTTTAAAAGGCAAAAAATTTAAGGGATAAGGGGTTTAGTGGTGACGAAAATGGAGCCCTACGTCCTATCATTAGCCTAGTTTCTGAAACCGAATTCTAGTTTCTGATGGCAGATTCTAGTTTTTGACACCAGTTTCTGACACCAGTTTCTAATGCTAGATTCAACTTTATGACGCTAGATTCTAGTTTCTGGCACTAGATTCTAGTTTCTGACACAAAATTTTTAGTTTCTGACACCAGATTGTAGTTTCTGGTGCTAGATTCTAATTTCTGACACTAGATTCTAGTTTCTGATGCTAGATTCTAGTTTCTGACACCAGATTCTAATTTCTGACACTAGTTTCTGATGCTAAATTCTAGTTTCTGACACTAGATTCTAGTTTCTGACATTAGTTTCTAATGCTAGATTCAAGTTTCTGATGCTAGATCGTAGTTTCTGACACTCGATTCTTCTTTCTGACAACAGATTCTAGTTTCTGACACTAATTTCTCACACCGGATTCTAGTTTCTGACATCAGGCTCTAGTTTCTGACATCAGATTCTAGTTTCTGACACCAGATTATAGTTTCTGAAACTAGATTCTAGTTTCTGACACTAGATTATAGTTCCTGTTGCTAGATTCTAGTTTATGACGCCAGATTCTAGTTTCTGACACTATATTCTAGTTTTCTGACAGCAGATTTCTAGTTTGACACCAGCATCATCTTTCTGACACTAGGTTCTATACCATATCGACTATGCTTTCACAATTTTCCAAAAATATCAGACCTACAAGCACATATGGTGCCACTCTGTTTACCCAGAGGTACACTTTCAGGCTGACGTGTTTGTTTCTTTTTACGCTTCAGACCACTGAAGGAGGACGTTCATTTATGAAAATATGGAGTTTTCTGCTACGACATGAAAGCTCCATTTTATATCACATTACAACAAGTCATCTTTGTGTTTTTTTTTTCTTTTCTTCCCTGCAGGTGAAACATTGGTGGAGGAAATCCTTCTCACATCCCACTCAGGAAATAAATGGTTATTTCTACACAGAGCAACGCTCCTCCATTCCTCTGCACGGTCAGTGTTCCACATTTGTGACCGCATCTGACGCTTTGTGCCTCAAGGAGGCCTAGGTCAATTTTCAGTTTTTTACAGATTATTAAAGTATACAATGTAAGCTTTCATTTGATGCATCACTCAAGGAAATTGGAGCATTTTTGTAGGAGTTGTGAGCATTTAAATCTGGGTGTCCCAAAATAGGAAAGCTGAGAAAAAGGCATTTTAAGTTTGAGAAAAGTTCACACCTACAGCAGAGTAGAAGTGGGTGTTAACAATGGGAGGTGACAACGGTCTTCCACTCCACCCATAATGCCTCATTTAAATACCCTAACCACCCCCACAAACTGTAGGCTAACTGTATACAGTATATCAGTGGTTTTCAACCTTTTCATACCAGGGCCCCACTATTTATTGAGAATTTGAGCGACGGACCACTATTTGATAGACCCCAAAGCTAAAGATTTCTTTTACTTTTGTCAACAATGCTAGGATGACTTCAGAGAAAACAAAACAGTTCAACATACAGATCAAAATGACCATTAATCATCTACATTCTCTAGTTTTGTAGACTTGGGATAATTCACATGATGAATATTTTAACTCTTGAGAGTGTAAACATGAAACCAAATGGACCCGCAAGGGATTTTGGTTTCATGTTTACACTCTCAAAGAGTTACATCTGGCTCCTCTCAGGGACCACTGCAGGGACCTGTTGAAAACCCCTGCATTATAGTATAGATCGTTTTGCGGGCAAAAAATAAAAATAAAAAACGGCTGATAGCGGTTTTATATCAGACATTTACAGGCAGTAATAACAATGATCAAAATAAGTCATGTTAAACACATTATAAAAGCCATGGAGGTTTACTCTTTATCGGGACAAACAACGTTATAATATAAATCTTGTTCATTCAGCCTGGATAGGGACACGTTGGAAATAGCCTACATTGTTTTCCACCACCAGACCACCCGTCTTTGTGCCGGGTGAAATGCATGATGGGTAGCCAGTTGTATCTAGTAGAGTTGCGACATTGAGGGGTCAGAAACTGAGCGCTCAAGCGCTGTTCATGTAGCTCAAATAGGGACAAACTGGAGTTGGAAATTAATCGAAGGCGTTACAAATACGGGCTGTTTTATGGATGTTTTCAACATGTCAATGGTACAGTTATTGTACAGTAGCCGTTTTACTGTACGATAGTGTTGTACTATTACTAAAACGATCTAAAATAAAGCAAATTAAGACCGTTAACCCATTTCAGACGGGAGTCCAAATGTGGATCTTTACCTTTAAGAACGGGAGGCCATTTTGGGACTTTTACCTTTCATGCCGGGAGTCCAAATCTGGACTCTGGGTAGATTCCGCCCATTTCCGGTCTCATAGCCAATCAAATGTGTCATAAGTCGATGACGTATGTATTCTAGGGTGTCGCAATGCATTGTGGGATTTTTTTTTTCCTCTTAAGGCAACTTTATTGGTCGGCAAAGTGTTTTTTTTTTTTTTTTTTTTTTTTACTGCGTCACCGCTATTCCAATCATCACCATGGCAGCAGCAGCAGCGTCGAAGAAAACAACAACAACGACTCCACGTGAAATGGAATATGTTTTGAGCGACGGCAGCGACATTGTTGATGAGTATAGCAGTAGAGACGAGGACGATGTTACTGATCCAGATTATATTCCCTCTTCGGAGCCGCTGGACAGAGCGCAATGGATGCGTGATCGCCTGACGACGATGATGATCAAGCCGAGTTCCGTGTTTTTTTGCCGACAGACAAAGACTTTGTTCCAGACCACTTATAACAAAGTGATGGCCCGGGACAGATTCAGCGCTATTTGGAGGTAATAATAACACTAATACAAACCGCTATGATGATAATTATAATTATAAAACAGTATGATAGCAGTGCTATTGTTATTATAGAGTTGTACTATTGTGTGACCATAGAAGCCTATAATAGCGCAACAACAAAAGTCGTCGCGAGGTTTTCTGAAGGTAATAGCAATAATACAAATTGTATAGTAGGCCTATCATAATAATAGCGCTGCAAATAGATAATGTTGAGTGATCTTGCTTATAATAGCGGTAATAATTGATGTCGACGCTGCGATGGAAAACTTTTTTAGGCGCACCCTTTCATCATTTATCATCGCACCGCTACGTCTATGATGATAATACAGCCATGTTATGATACAGCATACAGCGCTACATGATGCTTATAATGGCAAATGACCTGGAGTATTGTAGTGTATACTGCATTACTGAACAATGTGCATGTATAATGCTATAATATAAACACACACGCTGTGTGTGTGTGTGTGTGTGTGTGTGTGTGTGTGTGTGTGTGTGTGTGTGTGTGTGTGGGTGTGGGTGTGGGTGGGGGACAACAACGAGGCAGCTGTAGACCGGACTGACAAGATGTGGAAGCTGAGATGGTTCCTGGACTTCCTCGTTGCTCAATTCCACCCCCGTGGTTGTCAGTGATGCTGAACTGACACTGAACTGTGACTTGTTGCAATAACAGACACTTTATTTTTTATTTTTTCATTTTGAAAATATTGCTGCTTGTGGACAGTTCCCAGAGAATGGTCACCTTTTTAGCTGCTTGTGAACTGTTTCCACAGAGAAATTTTCACCTTTTTATTGAACACATATCTTTTTGTCACTTTTTTATTGAAAGGACACTTTATATTTTATTATTACTTTATTTAGTTTGATTTTCTGCTTTGTGTGCATTTTCAAAGTCTGCACAAATAAAAGTTATAGTTTTTGAAAGCCTACAGTGTGAGATCTCAAATACTTTTTACGTTTAGTTCCTACCTGCTATTGTAGGACCTAGTCTTGGTCCAAGGCAACTATCAGACTATCAAATAGTGTTGTAATTGTGTTTCTATGTGTCTCTATGTGTTTCAGAGCCTGCAAAAATGCAAAAATTGCTGTTTTTTAGTAGGCGTTTTACTAGTTTTATCATATTTTCTAGATTCCTAATTTTTTCTGATTTTTTGATAAAGGTTTGGACCAAAACAATTAATTTTCCATGAAAGCCTAAGGTGTAAGCTATCAAATGCTTTTGGAATTTTGTTTCTAGCTGCTACAGAGCCTGAGAAACAAATGTTTTAGTAAACGTTGACATCCCTGGTAAGTTTTCCAGAAAAAGTCAGGATTTGGGGGTATTTTCAAAACCGCCCATAGGTTTTAATGGCTTTTTTCTAGGCGGACTTAGGCCTGAATGGGTTAAAGCTGGGCTGTCAACATATGCAGAAAATCCTCCATTAGACTGGCCCCATGAAGTGAACGGAGTTTACTTATCTCTGTCTGTAGGCTAAGCTAACTAGCTACGTCAGCGCATGGACGGGAACAGGATGGGTTTTATGGGGCTGATTTTGCTGTGGCCTGGGCAGGGGCAGTTGTTTTACAGACAGGCAAATGGGCAGAGTTGGATTCCTCCTTTAATATTGATGTGTTCACGTCCTCGCTGCAGAAAGTTCACAAAACAGAGACGCGACTGCACTGGAGTGATTATAACAACATAGCCTGTTGTTGCTAACGCGTTCTCCACACTCATCACAATCTTTTTTTAAAAGTAAACACGAAACGAGCCGCCCGTCGCTCATTCATGCAATGCAGCCATGCGTCGCACGCACACGCACACACCATGCAGGGAGGACGAACTACTTCGGAAGTAAATCGGGAAAGTGACATTATTTATTTGGATGTCTTAAAAACAACATCAATACGGGCTGCGGGGTGTCTTGTAATGCACTGGGGACTCTGCTGTAACCAGAGACCGAGTGTGGATGACCAATCACAACCATAGTATGCAAATCACCGAGTCGCCCCTCTCCCACCCACACAAAAGACACTAAACCTACCGATTTTAAGTCGCGTTTTTGGCAAATAAATACACACATTTAACTTCTCCAAATCATCTAACTGTTCGGATGAATAGTAAGATCAAAGTCTGAACTGTATCAATATGTTAAAAAGTGAATTTGGGTAAAAAATGAAAAAAATCACTTTCATAGCTCCTAGGGGAAATTAGTCTCTGCCGAAATGAGGACGAAAGCGTCAGGCGCGATCACATTTTGTTGTTTTTAGCACACGTGATCAAAAGTATTTCTGTGTTTATAGTAATGTGTTTCCCCTCTCCTGGTGTCCATAGCTCTAAGTGTTCATAGTGTTCAAAGTATTTTCCTCTCTCCATATACAGCTCTAGGTCATCATACTAAAGTGTTTCTAAGGTGTTCATACTAAAGTGTTTTCCTCTCCATATACAGCTCTAGGTCATCATAGTAAAGTGTTTCTAGGTCATCATAGTAAAGTGTTTCTAAGGTGTTCATAGTAAAGTGTTTCCTCTCTCCACATCCAGCTCTAGGTCCAGAGCTGGAGGAGCTGATGGTTGAAGGTTTCCTCCTCCAGGTGACTCTACCTGAGACAGAGCATCTGTACCGCTCTGTGCTGCTCCACCTGCTGCCCCCTCCCACCCCCCCAACTACACCCAGGAGACCCTCTGAGGAGCTACAGGTAGGACATGGTTCTCCTCTGTTGCTGTTCTCTCACTCTTACAGCAAATGTCTGTGAGAATGAGACATTCCTGTGTCAAATCTTCCATGTTTCAACTCTGAAAATCCTGAAATCTTTCAAGGTTTTTTATTTGTCAGTGTATGGCAGGACATACAGGGATGAAATAGCGTTTCCATTTTCCACAGTGCAATAAGACAATGGTCAAGACGAAATATTGACGAGACAAACAATAGTGCAACAGACCAGTAAAGTGCTAACTGAACACCTAACTTGAGGTGAAGGTGCTAAGCTATAACCAAGTGTGATAAAGTGTCAGTAGTGTGACTAATACACTGATCAGTGAAGAGAACAGATCAGTCTCCATTCTCGAGGTGGCCTGTACTTTTGCTTCTAGCTTAGAAGAAGCCTTTATGAGCAAAGTCATTAAATACCAGACGCTTTTACAGACCATCATAGAGCTGGGCTATAGCTGCAATCTATTTGTGTTTATCTTTGGCAGCCTAGGACATGTACTGTAACAACTTGTCAAAAAAGCAGCTAAACGGCTTGCAACTTGTACCGCTGAGGGGTGTGTTGGTATCTGTTTTAGATGCGTATACTGCCTTCCGTAAATAGTGGTGTGATTTGGTTGTATTTCTTGTGGACATGAATAAATGATTAAAGTGTGTGTTTCTGCAGAACGGATCGTCGTGCCACAGAAAGGATTCCCAGGCAGCAGCTAACGGTCAGAAGGAACACAAGAGGACCAAACGGCGTAAGGAGAGCTCCGAGTCGTCTCGGGACAAAGAGAGAGACCGAGCCAAGAAGTCCCGCAAGAAGAGGTCCAAGTCCTCGCACAGGGAGAAGAGTCACCACCACCACCATCACCACCATCACCATCACCACCAGCAGCACAGTGAGAAGATCACCTCCATCTCCACCACCACCACCAGCAGCAGCAGCACTACACACAGCAGGAGGTCCAGCTCTCCTCCTCCCACTGCGTCTGAGCGCCTGGCTCCGCCTCCCCCTGCGCTGACTCCTCCCCCCGCCGAGGTCCCGTCAGACTCGGACGAGGAGGACTACTCTCTGTGTGCTGCTCCGTGGTGCAGGGAGCCTGAAGGAGACGAGGTGATTTGATTGGTCCACCACGTTTAGTGTAATAGTTTAATAATGTGTTTCAGGTCTACTGGGTCCAGTGTAATAGTTTAATCATAGTTTAATAGTGTGTTTCAGGTGAACTGGGTCCAGTGTAATAGTTTAATAATGTGTTTCAGGTGGACTGGGTCCAGTGTAATAGTTTAATAATAGTTTAATTAATAATGTGTTTCAGGTGGACTGGGTCCAGTGTAATAGTTTAATAATAGTTTAATAATGTGTTTCAGGTGGACTGGGTCCAGTGTAATAGTTTAATAATGTGTTTCAGGTGGACTGGGTCCAGTGTAATAGTTTAATAATGTGTTTCAGGTGGACTGGGTCCAGTGTAATAGTTTAATAATAGTTTAATAATGTGTTTCAGGTGGACTGGGTCCAGTGTAATAGTTTAATAATAGTTTAATGATGTGTTTCAGGTGGACTGGGTCCAGTGTAATAGTTTAATAATAGTTTAATGATGTGTTTCAGGTGGACTGGGTCCAGTGTAATAGTTTAATGATGTGTTTCAGGTGGACTGGGTCCAGTGTAATAGTTTAATAATAGTTTAATGATGTGTTTCAGGTGGACTGGGTCCAGTGTAATAGTTTAATGATGTGTTTCAGGTGGACTGGTCCGGTGTAGTAGTTTAATCATGTGTTTCAGGTCTACTGGGTCCAGTGTAATAGTTTAATAATGTGTTTCAGGTGGACTGGGTCCAGTGTAATAGTTTAATAATGTGTTTCAGGTGGACTGGGTCCAGTGTAATAGTTTAATGATGTATTTCAGGTGGACTGGGTCCAGTGTAATAGTTTAATGATGTGTTTCAGGTGGACTGGGTCCAGTGTAATAGTTTAATAATAGTTTAATAGTGTGTTTCAGGTGAACTGGGACTAGTGTAATAGTTTAATAATGTGTTTCAGGTGGACTGGGTCCAGTGTAATAGTTTAATGATGTGTTTCAGGTGGACTGGGTCCAGTGTAATAGTTTAATCATAGTTTAATAGTATGTTTCAGGAATGAACTGGGTCCAGTGTAACAGTTTAATAATGTGTTTCAGGTGGGCTGGGTCCAATGTAATAGTTTAATAATAGTTTAATAATGTGTTTCAGGTGGACTGGGTCCAGTGTAATAGTTTAATAATGTATTTCAGGTGGACTGGGTCCAGTGTAATAGTTTAATAATAGTTTAATAATGTGTTTCAGGTGGACTGGGTCCAGTGTAATAATTTAATAACAGTTTAATAATGTATTTCAGGTGGACTGGGTCCAGTGTAATAGTTTAATAATAGTTTAATGACGTATTTCAGGTGGACTGGGTCCAGTGTAATAGTTTAATCTTGTGTTTCAGGTGGACTGGGTCCAGTGTAATAGTTTATTAATAGTTTAATGATGTGTTTCAGGTGGACTGGGTCCAGTGTAATAGTTTAATAATAGTTTAATGATGTGTTTCAGGTGGACTGGGTCCAGTGTAATAGTTTAATAATAGTTTAATGATGTGTTTCAGGTGGACTGGGTCCAGTGTAATAGTTTAATAATAGTTTAATGATGTGTTTCAGGTGGACTGGGTCCAGTGTAATAGTTTAATGATGTGTTTCAGGTGGACTGGGTCCAGTGTAATAGTTTAATAATAGTTTAATGATGTGTTTCAGGTGGACTGGGTCCAGTGTAATAGTTTAATGATGTGTTTCAGGTGGACTGGGTCCAGTGTAATAGTTTAATCATGTGTTTCAGGTCTACTGGGTCCAGTGTAATAGTTTAATAATGTGTTTCAGGTGGACTGGGTCCAGTGTAATAGTTTAATGATGTGTTTCAGGTGGACTGGGTCCAGTGTAATAGTTTAATGATGTGTTTCAGGTGGACTGGGTCCAGTGTAATAGTTTAATGATGTGTTTCAGGTGGACTGGGTCCAGTGTAATAGTTTAATAATAGTTTAATAGTATGTTTCAGGAATGAACTGGGTCCAGTGTAACAGTTTAATAATGTGTTTCAGGTGGGCTGGGTCCAATGTAATAGTTTATTAATAGTTTAATGATGTGTTTCAGGTGGACTGGGTCCAGTGTAATAGTTTAATAATGTATTTCAGGTGGACTGGGTCCAGTGTAATAGTTTATTAATAGTTTAATGATGTGTTTCAGGTGGACTGGGTCCAGTGTAATAGTTTAATAATAGTTTAATAATGTATTTCAGGTGGACTGGGTCCAGTGTAATAGTTTAATAATAGTTTAATGACGTATTTCAGGTGGACTGGGTCCAGTGTAATAGTTTAATCTTGTGTTTCAGGTGGACTGGGTCCAGTGTAATAGTTTATTAATAGTTTAATGATGTGTTTCAGGTGGACTGGGTCCAGTGTAATAGTTTAATAATAGTTTAATGATGTGTTTCAGGTGGACTGGGTCCAGTGTAATAGTTTAATAATAGTTTAATGATGTGTTTCAGGTGGATTGGGTCCAGTGTAATAGATTAATAATAGTTTAATGATGTGTTTCAGGTGGACTGGGTCCAGTGTAATAGTTTAATGATGTGTTTCAGGTGGACTGGGTCCAGTGTAATAGTTTAATAATAGTTTAATGATGTGTTTCAGGTGGACTGGGTCCAGTGTAATAGTTTAATAATGTGTTTCAGGTGGACTGGGTCCAGTGTAATAGTTTAATCATGTGTTTCAGGTGGACTGGGTCCAGTGTAATAGTTTAATAATGTGTTTCAGGTGGACTGGGTCCAGTGTAATAGTTTAATAATGTGTTTCAGGTGGACTGGGTCCAGTGTAATAGTTTAATAATGTATTTCAGGTGGACTGGGTCCAGTGTAATAGTTTAATGATGTGTTTCAGGTGGACTGGGTCCAGTGTAATAGTTTAATCATAGTTTAATAGTATGTTTCAGGTGAACTGGGACTAGTGTAATAGTTTAATAATGTGTTTCAGGTGGACTGGGTCCAGTGTAATAGTTTAATGATGTGTTTCAGGTGGACTGGGTCCAGTGTAATAGTTTAATCATAGTTTAATAGTATGTTTCAGGAATGAACTGGTCCAGTGTAACAGTTTAATAATGTGTTTCAGGTGGGCTGGGTCCAGTGTAATAGTTTAATCATAGTTTAATAGTGTGTTTCAGGTGGACTGGGTCCAGTGTAATAGTTTAATAATGTGTTTCAGGTAGACTGGGTCCAGTGTAATAGTTTAATAATAGTTTAATAATGTGTTTCAGGTGGACTGGGTCCAGTGTAATAGTTTAATAATAGTTTAATAATGTATTTCAGGTAGACTGGGTCCAGTGTAATAGTTTAATAATAGTTTAATGATGTATTTCAGGTGGACTGGGTCCAGTGTAATAGTTTAATCATGTGTTTCAGGTGGACTGGGTCCAGTGTAATAGTTTATTAATAGTTTAATGATGTGTTTCAGGTGGACTGGGTCCAGTGTAATAGTTTAATAATAGTTTAATCATGTATTTCAGGTGGACTGGGTCCAGTGTAATAGTTTAATGATGTGTTTCAGGTGGACTGGGTCCAGTGCGATGGAAACTGCAACCAGTGGTTCCACCAGGTCTGCGTTGGTCTTTCTGCTGACCAGGCTGAGAGAGACGACTACATCTGCATCAGCTGCACACAACCAGACTACAAGGGAGACTGATCACAGAACCAGACAACACCACGACCAGACCACACCACGACCAGACCACACCACGACCAGGCTACGACAAGGGAGACTGACCCCACAACCACACCACGACCAGACCACACCACGGGAGACTGACCCCACAACCACACCACGACCAGACCACACCACAGGAGACTGACCCCACAACCACACCACGACCAGACCACACCACAGGAGACTGACCCCACAACCAGACCACACCAGGACTAGGCTACGACAAGGGAGACTGACCCCACAACCACACCACGACCAGACCACACCACGCCACAGGAGACTGACCCCACAACCAGACCACACCATGACCAGACTACGACAAGTGACTGGCAGTCTGACAAGACCAGAGCCATAGAATAAGACTGAGTTATGACACTGAAAACAGAGTGCTCTAAATGTTTTCAACGAGAGCAGCCCAAAATATCTGCAATTTTAGGCAATGTGTGCGACATGACGACACTTTTAAAGTATTGTCGGCTACAGTAAAAACTAAATTCTCTGTAATGTTTTACTATTGTTGTACTATTGGTACATAAAAAAAAAACTATCTAAACTATAGGCTTTTTCTGGTTCCAGTGCATTCTGCCAACTAACTTCTGGTCCAGGAAATTAATTGTCACTCTTTTGCAATAGAAGTCTATGTAGAAGAGCCTCCATTAGTTTTTCAATCCTTAAATTATTTTCTCTGGCAACCCTGCGAGCAGCGCTAGCCTCCCCTTGCCAGCTGAGGGACCCAAATAACAGACGGACTGCAAGTAGCATCCTGTGTGCCGATCTAACATGTCAGTCTGGAAACAAGGACTGAAATATGAAATATGGCTTTCACATGGAAATCGCTGCCACTAGCTTCCTAAAAAAATACATTTAAAATGCTGGCAGAGTAAGTTTTAATGACAACAGCGTCGTCTGCTATCCCAATATTCTGATTGGTTGGTATGAACCAATCACTGAAGACTGCCGCTTTGACAACGGCCAACCCATAAACGTGGGGAGAGCACTAGACTGAATATTGAAGTGAAACCAAATGATGATTTTCAGAATGAAGTTTCCTGCAAACTTGGACCATGACTGTGAACGGTGTGTGTGTTAACTCTGTCCTGCTCTAAGGCTCTGACCCAGACCATGACAGACACACACACACACACACACACACACACACACACACACACACACACACACACACACACACACACACACACACACACACACACACGTGAAGGCTCAGAGCTCTGTGGTCGTAGTCCAAACCTTCCTGCTTGCTCTCAGTAGTGTCTTCTCGGTGCTAAATAAACTTCTAGTTTTTCCTCCTCCAGACTTTTCTTCCCCCCAGAGTTACAACAACATTATTATATTATATTTTATTTTATTTTTTTCCTTGTTTCCTTGATTTGTTTTGTTTTTTGGTTCTTGGAGCTCTACGGTTCGATCAGAGGCTCCAACTAAACCTCCCAAACAACAGTTGTTGTTTTTTTTGTTTTTTTTCTGGATGCAGATTGTACAAAAAATTGAATTAACGGCAGATGTTTCACAACAAACAGCAACTTTGCAGGGATTTTTCAACCAAAAAACACGAAAAACAAGAAAAAAAAAGAAGAAAAAGAGAGTCTGTTTGGCGACAACACGGATTTTGGAACTTCCTCCTTTTTTTTTTTTACCTGTATCTGAACAATGTGAAGCTTCTATCATCCTTTTTCTCTTGTAGAGTTAATAATATTATTTATCTGAGCAATAGCTGAACTTTAATTAATTGGAGTTCAGTTTTCACCTGAAGCTTATTATTGTTATTGTTATGATGATTATATATTTGTGATTTAGGAGTTCTTTGATAGAATGCTTTTCTTTCTTTCTCCAAGCAAAGTCTTCCCGTTAAAAAAAAAAAAACAGAAATTACATTTAACTCACCATGCTGTTGAACAGTTTATAAACCACACTATAAACTGACATGAAATATAGTTTAGTCATTTCATGAGTGTTTTGTTTTGTAGTGCTAACCATTATTAACTGGAAATATGATCCCATGACCCTCTGTCTGTCTGTGTGTCTGTCTGTCTGTCTGTCTGTCTGTCTGTGGGATCATCAATTGTTTTCCATTTTATTCTCAGTTTCCAAAGTGTTTTACTTGCGGACAATTTGTACCCGAGTGAAATATCCATTTATTTTGTGTTTTCCTAAATCTTATTTTCTATAAAAGTCCATATGATTTGACAAAACAATTGAAAAGGTTTATTTGCGTTCCTGTGTTTATTCTTTCTCAAAAGATTTCATGAATAAAATGTCAAATTGAATTATAAATTATAATCACATAAACGTAGAAAACATCAAATGCAGCACGGATCGCGTGACGTGTTTCGTGAGCTTGGAGATCTGCTTTTTTCACTTCCCAGACAAATTATTTTATATATTTTTGGGGTTTCTGGAGCACAAAACGTTTTGGGAATCCAAATGCTCTTTAATGGAGATTATTTAAATCATTTTGTTTTTTTGGGGGGAGTTTATATTTTATTTTTATTGTTTTATTGTAAACCCTTTGCGTTTCTGGCTTTGAGGAAACAATTATTCATGTTGGCAAACTAAGAGTGCACTGTCAATGACATTTAGAAATGTAAATTCTGTTTTTTTTTTTTTCTTTTTTTTTTTCCTATTTTTGAGGTCTAGAATTAAACTGTGTTGGATTTAGAGCTAACACTGAGCTGAGCTGTGTGATTTAACTGCCACGGGTATAAATATTCACCTTTTTCTGCTCCTTTTGGGTAAATAATATAATTCATATGTTGCGGTTTGCATTATAAAATAAAAATAAAATAAAAAAAATGTTCCCAATATGTGTGGTGGAAAACTTTCCTCAATCAGTAAGATTTGTTTTGGGGCTTTTTTGCCTTGGGTGCAAAAAAGACAAATAATACAAATACAAAATGACAAAGGTCCTCATGAATGGGACTCGAACTTGTGACACACTGTCAGGCCATAGCCTATTGTATCCACAATGTAGGAGAGATAACTGGCTAAAAGTTCAAAATAACAATTCTTCTACATTTCCCAATTGTGTAGATTAGTGTAAATAAAGTACTGCAATTCAGATGTTTGGCTTAAATGTATTTTAACTCAACAGTTACAGATCTATAAGGGTTAATTTGGTTACCAACTGTCCATAATTTAGCTGGGGACCACCTGGAATCCTCTCAAGGGCCACTAGTGGTGCCCGGACCACTGGTTGAAAACCACTGGTTTATTTATTCATGCTGTGTGGAGATAGGAGGATAACAGGGACATTTAAAATCAATCTGACAAATAAAATAAATCTGCGTTCCAAAAATGTGTCAACTGTGAATGTCTTGTATGCAGTTGTTGAGAAGTAAAGGGTTGAAAGTCTATTATTGTCGCTCCTTTTGTAAATCATTTTGATTTGTCCATTGGATAGAATAGAGCCAAACAAAGGGATGAAATCAATAGTGGAGGTAAAGAAAATAAGGAGGAGGAAAGGTGTGGTCCAGTTGTACATTCTCAAGAGTTACAAACCCATAAGGGTCCACTTTGGTTCCACTTGCTGTGGCTCAGGAGGTAGAGCAGTTCGTCCAATGACCCGTGGGTCGGCGGTTCGAATCCCGGCTCCTCCTGTCTATGTGTCGAAGTGTCCTTGGGCAAGACACTGAACCCCAAATTGCCTCCAATGAGTTGGTCGGTGTGAGCTGTCCACCATTGGTGTGTGAATGTGTGAATGTGGGAAGTTTAGGATTAGGACGCTGGCGTTGACTGTTCGCCGCTCTACTTCCCAATGTATGAATGAATGGACCATTGTAAAGCGCTTTGAGCACTTGGAAAAGCTCTATAACAGGGGTTTTCAACAGGTGGTCCGGGGACCACCAGTGGTCCCTGAGAAGATTCCAGGTGGTCCCAGGCTAAATGATAGAAAGTTGGTTAACCAGATGTAACTCTTGAGAATGTAAAAATGAAACCAAATGGACCCGCAAGGGTGTTAAAATATTCATCATCTGAATTAGCACCACTGAATTAAGAAGTTTACACTGTTTTGTTGGCAAAATACAGCCTGGAATTATGGACCAAACCAAAAGAATTCTTTAATTTTAGGTCTATGGTGGGAAAATGTAATCAAATTGTGGTCCCTGGCTCAAATGCTGAATAAATGGTGGTCCCTGGAGTCAGAAAGGTTGAAAACCCCTGCTCTATAAAAATGCAATCCATTATAAACTAATGTCACTTTGGAAACCACCTGAATAATAATAGTAGACGCATGAGTGTCACTGGAAAATCCACGTTTTGCTGCCCCTGGTGTACACTAGCAGACACCGCATGTGTCTGGAGATTATTGGTGCAGGTGCCCCTGAACAGAGTCAACTAGTGTCAGACTGGCGACATTGAGGGGTCAGAGGCTGAGCTGCTGTTCATGCAACCTAGATAGGAGTTGGAAATTCACTGTTTTCTATCGAGGGAGGCGCAAATAAATGCATCATGCCAACTGTTTTAAAGTATTGTACACTAAACTAAACTTTCTGTAATGTTTATGTTTTACTATTACTACATAACGATCTCAAACAAAGGGATTTTAGGTTAAAACACCTTTTCATGGGAGTGAACGGAGATGTCGTAACTCTGTCTATACTCCAAGGCTCTGCCGTTGACGAACCAATCACAGACAGACTTTCATGTGACGTAGTTGAACAGAGCTTTGGATACAGTGGGCGGGGCTTTGGATACAGTGGGCGGAGCTTTGGATACAGTGGGCGGAGCTTTGGGGTTTAAAAATGGAAGAGCTGCTGATGGCGGAGTGTTGGAGTCCACGTGCTGAGAGGTAAGGACAAATGTTTGTTTGGAAAACACACGGTTTTATCTACAGTTAAGAATGGTATTGTTTAAACTTTTGAGTTGTTGGGACCATTGATTGTTTATTGTAACAGAAAATAAGCAATACTATGTGGAGTTGTCCTTTTTGATAAGCAAACAAACACAAACTAGACTAAATTTTTGTACCAAACAGTAGGTGGAAAGTATATTTGCCTACATTAACTAGCCTACTGTGAACCATATTGTACATGTATACTCTGCTGCAGTTATTTGTAAACTTTAAACTAAAACTGTGGCTGATTACAAAACATTCCTACTAAAAAGGTAGCTTAGACTGGCTAAACAGTTGATCTACACACTTGCAATGCATTGTGAGCATGTAGATATGCTCCTTTCAAACGGGACATTCTGTATAGCCTACTTTTGGTCTTACAAAAACACAAAACGGTTTGAACCCATTTTCGTGTTAAGCATTTGCTAGCTTTAGCTGTTAAACATTGCATAAGCTCTTAGCATTACCTATCGAAATTGTTAGGATTAGCTTTAGCCATGGATGGGTATTGGAAAAAAATCTATTTGTGGAAAATTGTTTGTAGTCTTGTGTCGGTTATTTTTTACTAGTTGTAAATTTGGTTTTCCTTAAAACAAATCTGTAGTGAGTCTAACATTGGTTCATGTTGTGTTTTACAGGTTCATGTGACGTTGGATGGTGTCGTCAGTAGATGTCTACTATAATGGAGTGTCTGAGATACCAGGCTCTCTTCAGATATCTTCAACCTGAGCGACAGAACACCCTCCCCACGGTATGTACATGGAAGAAATTACTATAGAAACTAGGGCTGTGTCACCAAAAGACTCTATTCACACAGCCGCCATCTTGCCAGAGCGCTGCTAACTAGGTGTAACTTCCATAGACCAGCCATCTAGAGACCGTTAAATGGGAAGTCCACCCATTTTTAACATTTTATTATGTCATTAATGTACCTTCAAGGTGTTGGATGGACATGATAAAAAAAAAGGTTCCCCCATTCTGTGTTCCCAAGAAATGGAGGTCTGAAGAAAACTACTAACATGGTGAAACATTTTCACCATGTTAATGGATTTCTTTAGATGCTGCTTTTTTCTTGGAGCGTACAAATGGAACCAAATGAACCCGTTAGGGTTGATTTGGTTGCATTTTGCTCTCAGAAAAAAATGTTAAATGGGTGGAATTCCCCTTTAAGTGAGCTCCATTTACTTACTGTCTAATTGTATTAAATCTGTGGTTTTCAACCTTGTTCAGACCAGGGCCCACTATTGATTCTGCTTTAACCACGGACCACCATTTGATGAGTTTAGACGCTCTGACCCAAAACTAAGGATTGTCTAGTCTGTGAAAATAGCATTTCTAAATTTTATAATTGTGTAGATGCTTGAAAAGTAAAAAAAAATGGTGACACAGCCCTGTCCTTGACTCAATGACTTCCAAAATGTTGTTCTGTAGGATAACTAAATTGATCTTTGTTTTCCCCTCTATCATTACAGAAGGTGAAGCTGACAGGAAGACATGTTGAAGTTTCTGACTCTGGTTGCCCGTCCAGTCGTCTCTCCGCAGGGTGACCGTCATTCGTCTCTCAGCTGGGTGACCGTCTGTCTCTGCTGGTTGGCTGTATCGTCGTCTTCGCTTGGTGCTTTCGTCAACACTGAAGGTTAGTCATGAACCTTTTGATTTTTGGCTGGTATAAGTGAGACTACATGCTACCAAACCGTAGGCGGTCCTTTGTATCGTTACACGTTTGTGTGTGTAATGCCAGGCGGCATCACATGCCGTTTCTGGAGCCGTGTGATCTATTCATCGTTTAGGATAATTTAAGTAAAACTTAGTCGTGTCCACATCACATCTGTACATTCTGTTTTAGTGAAACACTCTCACAGGATAAACACAGTACAGAACTGTGTTTACCCTGTGAGGTTCTAGTGTTTCCTTTCTTTGCTTTTAATAAAGTTATTTGTTTGTCTCTGACTCATTGATCGCATTTCGCTTTTTTAATTTATTTTTTTAAACTGTCCTTTCCTATCCTTCTGCCCTAGTTCTTCACTAGTCTTGTGTGTACAGATGTGATGTGGAGGTTAGGTGATTTCTGTCTGGTATCATTATGGTAGCATGTAGTCCTGCTTAACTAACAGAGGAAGGAAATGATGGCTGCTGTGTCATTTGCTTCCTTGGTTAGTGAAGGTGAGTGAAATAGTTTATTTATCTGTCAGACAGAAACCTTGTATATCCATAGTTCAACCTTTTCTATCAATTGATTCTGTTATCATCCTACAGTGTCACACACTGGAGTACCAAATGGTTGATTTGCAAGCAATCATCCATTGAATATCTATTTTTTTTTGCCAGAAAAGTAACTGTTTATGACAGTGGTTTTCAACCTTTTTGATACCAGGCCCCACCAATTATTCATAAGTTGAGCCATGGACCACAATTCCAGGCTGGATTTGGCAAACGTGCAGATCAAAATGACAATTAATCTTCTACATTCTCTACTTGGGCTAATTCAGATGATGAGAGCGTAATCATGAAACCAAATGGACACTTGCAGGTCCATTTGGTTTCATTTTTACACTCTCAAAGAGTTACACCTGGTTAACCAACTCTCCTCCATTTTGCTGGGGACCACCTGGAGCTCTCAACGACCCCTGGTGGTCCCCAGACCACTGAAAACCTCTGGTTTAGGACATACAAGGTTTCTACCCTGACATAATCTTTTCTCCTCTTTATTCTTTGTTTTTAATAAAGTTATTTGATTTCCTTTTGTCTCAGACTCTGTTGCTCGCATTTCATTTATTCGCATTTTTTAGTAATTTCTTCCATCTTGCCTATCAACACTATTGTTTGTGGTGCGTGAATCGGGTTGCGTTTATTTATTTTTTTGCGTTACCTGTAGAACGTTACGATTACGTGAGTTCACATTAGACATGAACTCAGGCCCGGTGTCTAATGTGCATTTATGTAATTTTTTTATTAATTGCAGACGGATTGTAGATCACGTCGGTCAACATCATTAATTAGGGCGAAGTTTTAACGCCATTAAAGGGGAATTTCTCTCATCTTTTCTCTCCATTCTTTGCTTTAATAAAGTTATTTATTGTTTGTCTCAGACTCTTTTGATCGCATTGTATTTATTTGCTTTAATTTCTTCTCCTCTTGCCTATCATTCTAGCTCTTTACTAACATTATATATTAACAATTATATAATGTTGGAAATGGGTGGGATTCCCCTTTAAGATGACTATAGGTAGTGATGTAGCTGCGTCGTTCATGGCAATTTGTATGTTGTGTTCTAATGTCTTATCATGTGTACTGATGTTCATATTGTTGCTGACAAATGGAGCACAATTGTTTTTGTGTTTCATCATTATGTTTGGTAATTGGCTTTATCTAAAAGAAAAATTTGGGACAATTGGCTTTTGGAGAAAATGCTCTCTCCATGCAAACTGCTTGGACAGAGACCAAGGAAATGTATTTTGTTTGTGTTCATGGAGCACTCTAAAGTGCTTAAAGTGAAAAGTGCAGCAGTAAACATTTAGGTCATAAGACTATTGTCAGTGCTATATCATCAAATCTAATTTGAGTAAAGTTTCTACTGCGTAATCCCACTTCACATATGAACACAGGCCCGGTATGTGAAGTGTGTTTATGTCGTATCATCTCACATTTGTGAGTAAAGATTCATGTCGTCCAACATCACATAATGAACACAGGGTTAGGTTAGGGTTAGGTATGTGATGTTGGTTGATGCGTCTCATAATGTGTAAATTTCTATATGCTGCCACTTGGCACAAGTTGGCAGCTAAAACTTCATCGCAAGGCATTGGCAATGGGCCTATGACCAAACGTTTTCTACTGCACTTTTCACTTTTTGCACTTTGGAGTAATTTATAAACACAGAAAAAATACTATTGTCTTGGTTTATGTCTGAGGAGTCTTTAAGGTATTTGTAGAGTGGGTTCTGTATAACATTGCTATCATTCATGGTCTGTTAATGACTATTATGGACCTCCCACGGCTTGTCTTGGGAGGTTGGCAAGAATTAAGTATTTACCAAATTGAATGTACAGACTGAAAATTGTAGTCTGTACTTATGTTTTGGATTGTAAATTACAACAAGGCATATGGCATTGGTGTGGACTTCTGGTTTACTGGAACGGGGTTCGATTCCCTGCAGTGCCCTGCTCAATGTGTTGGATTTACATGGTCTAGTTTCAGCTTGTGTTTACTTTTCATAGACTATAACCTCAGAGTTCCCTGTTATGTTAGAGTAAAGGACCGGTGAATTGACCCCCCCCCCCCCCCACACACACACACACACGCACCTGTGACCATGAAATGTTTCACTTTTGTATTATCAAAATGCAAAACTATGGTAATCATGGGAATTAAGCTGCCTTATCCCATTTCTGAATTGTCCTCCACGAATACAGTTAGCTTTGATTACAGTCATAAATACTTGACGGAGAGAGGGATGATGGGTAGAGGGAGAGATTGAGGGGCAAAGAGACCTTTCCACTTCGAGTTACCACATATTGAGCACTCGGATTAGAATGTTAATCACCAGCACCAGACATTTTTCTCAATCTTCCTGGATGTAGTTTCTGTAAATGATGTAACCCTGACTAATGTACAGTTGTGTTCAAAATAATAGTCGGTTTAAAAATTGAGTAAAGCCCAAAATCCTTATAGTGGTTTTTATTTCCATGCATTGGGAACACTGCACATTATATTCTAATTCAAAACATGAAGAAAAAAGCGGAAATTATTGAATTACTTTACAGTAAATGAAGAAAAATGACACATCTGTGTTGCATGGAGTCGACCAACTTCTGGCATCTGTGAACAGGTATTCCAGCCCAGGATGATTTGACAACATTCCATAATTCCTCTGCATTTCTTGGTTTTGCCTCAGACACAGCATTTTTAATGTCACCCATCAAGTCTTCTATCGGATTAAGGTCCGGGGATTGGGCTGGCCACTCCATGACTTTGATTTTGTTGGTCTGGAACCAAGAAGCTGCTCGCTTACTGGTGTGTTTGGGATCGTTGTCTTGCTGAAACACCCATTTCAAGGGCATTTCCTCTTCAGCATTAGGCAACATGACCTCTTCAAGTATTTTGATGTATCCAAACTGATCCATGATCCCTGGTATGCGATAAATAGGCCCGACACCATAGTAAGAGAAACATCCCCATATCATGATGGTTGCACCACCATGCTTCACTGTCTTCAGAGTGTACTGTGGCTTGAATTCAGTGTTTGGGGGTCGTCTGACGAACTGTCTGCGGCCCTTAGACCCAAAGAGAACAATCTTACTCTCATCTGTCCACAAAATGTTTCTCCGTTTCTCTTTTGGCCAGCCAATGTGTTATTTGGCAAATTGTATCCTCTTCAGCACATGTCTTTTTCTTAACAGTGGGACTTTGCGGGGGCTTCTTGCTGATAGATTAGCTTCACACAGGCGTCTTCTAATTGTCCCAGTACTCACAGGTAACTTCAGACTGTCTTTGATCATCCGGGGCTGGAATACCTGTTCACAGATGCCAGAAGTTGGTCGGCTCCATGTAACACAGATGTGAAGCGGTTCTCAAACAGTGGCTATACAACTAAATATTAGTTTAGTGATTCACAGGAATGCTGAATCCTGGATAGTTTTCAGTTAATACAGTAAATATATAAGTTTGTAAAGTAAAATGCAGACACTGCTATTTTTCTGAACAGCCCAATGTTCATTTTTCTTTTTCTGTAAAGTAATTAAATAATTTCTGCTTTTTCTTCATGTTTTTATTTAAGAATATAATGTGCAGTGTTCCCAATGCATGGAAATAAAAATCACTATAAGGATTTTGGGCTTTATTCAATTTTTTAAACAGACTGCTATTATTTTGAACACAACTGTAGATCAGTTTAGGTGGAGGATTGGATTAGTTTCTCTGACTGCCTCAAACTGACAAGGAAACACGCAGATGGGCAACTTCAGCCCAGTGCTGCTGCAGACATATTTTACACATTGCTTTTTTGTCTTTGCAACATGATTGACTTTGTATCTTAAAGGGGAACTCCACCCATTTTCAACATTCTAATATGTCATTATTATACCTTAGAGATATAGTGTGGACATGATAAAGTTCCCCCACTTCTGTATTTCCTAAAAAAAAATAGAGGTCTGAAAAAATCATTAACATGGTGAAGTACATCTGACATCATCAAGATGTATGTCACCATGTTTTTCTTTCAGACTCCTTTTGAAAAAAATGAAAATGGGTGAAATTCCCCTTTAAGTTTACCCCCACCTTCACCACGTCGCTTCCCACACACAAACAATCTGCATTTTGATATCACACAGAAGCAGAAGCGTGCATCAAAACAGCAGATTATTTCCCAAGGAGATATCACATAATACTATAATACACCATGCATGTTCACAAACCATCTAGCAAAAGGGTGCTTCACTGATTTCACTGACATCTTTGGGGGCACAGCAAGCAGGCCAGCTGTGGAAGACCTGAGGGAGTAGCCTGATACATACTTAGGCAGGCACTCATTTAATGCACTTTATTTACATAAATATTTACATTGTAGATTCTTAGTGAAGGCATCAGATCTCTCTCTCACACACACCTTGTCCAGAAGCATGGTATAAAAATCCACCCACAGTTGTGAGTTTGGGGACATTGCCAAGCTATGCCTTGTTTTGGGAAAGCCTAGTTGTGCTCAAGCATTTACAAGAAGTGGCACTAGTGCCTTTGCTGATCATAGTTAAAAAAATAATAATTCAACAAGTCTTGATGTCTTCGTATAAGGGGAAGGTAGTTAGAAAGTTTAGCTCTGTTTCAACCACATTGTGTGTGCAGTGGGTGCATAGTCGGTCTTCTCTTGGGAGTGGGGTCTGTCTGAGGCGGTACTTTCTCTATCGCAAGGCTGTGATCACTGAGTCTGTATCTGGTCAATGCTTTCCTAGGTTTTGGGTCTTTTACCGTGCTTAGTATTCGGCCAGTGATACATAGCATTCCATTTTGCTTTGGTTTTGAGTAGACTCTGTCCATTATGTCAGGTAGATTTCTTTTTATTTTCTTATGATTTGGTTTAGTCCAAAGGGCTTTCCATCTGGTGGTTGTGCTAGTGTTTGAGTATAGAAGTCTATGTAGAAGAGCCACCATTCTGCCTATATTCTGGGTAGGATAAGTGCCATCTAGTAGAAGTGGTGCAACCTGTATGACCTGTATGTATGCTTGTATATTTTAAGACATGTGTGAAAAATGAATGAATTTTAAAGTATTGTAAGGCTTAAGAAGAGCTTTTATCATTCTTGAAAAGGCCCTGGTTGAGCTATGGCTTAAGTATATTTTCGAAACCTGCCAAAAACGCAAGGCTATAGCCTTACGGTCTTGCACAGCATGCCGTTTTTCATCATTTTGAGCATTTTTGAGCATTTTCGAAAAATGTCAAAATTTCGAAAAAACGCAAGGCTATAGCCTTACCGTTTTTCATCGTTTTGAGGTTTTTCGAAAAATGACAAAAAATGACAAAATCTGGCAAAAACGCAAGGCTATAGCCTTACGGTCTTGCACAGCATGCCGTTTTTCATCATTTTGAGCATTTTTGACTTTTGATTTTTCAAAAAATGTCGAAATTTCGAAAAACTGCAAGGCTATAGCCTTACGGTTTTTCATCGTTTTGAGGTTTTTCGAAAAATGACAAAAAATGACGAAATCTAGCAAAAATGCAAGGCTATAGCCTTACGGTCTTCCACAGCATGCCGTTTGTCATCATTTTGAGCATTTTCGTTCGGCTATAGCCTTACGTTTTTTCATCATTTTGAAGATTTTCGAAAAATGACGAAATCTGGCAAAAGGGCAAGGGTATAGCATTACAGTCTTGCTCAGCATGCCGTTTTTCACCGTTTTGAGCATTTTTGAGCATTTTCGAAAAATGTCGAAATTTTGAGAAAAAAAACGCAAGGCTATAGCCTTACGTTTTTTCATCATTTTGCAGATTTTCGAAAAATGACGAAATCTGGCAAAAGCGCAAGGGTATAGCATTACAGTCTTCCACAGCATGCCGTTTTTCACCGTTTTGAGCATTTTCGAAAAAAGACGAAATTTCGAGAAAAAAAATGACGAAATCTGGCAAAAGCGCAAGGGTAAGCATTACAGTCTTCCACAGCATGCCGTTTTTCATCGTTTTGAGGATTTTTGAGAATTTTCGAAAAATGTCGAAATTTTGAAAAAACGCAAAGGCTATAGCCTTACGCTTTTTCGTGATTTTGAGGATTTTTGAAGATTTTCGAAAAACGACGAAATCTGGCAAAGTGCAAGCCTATAGCCTTACGGTCTTGCACAGCATGCCGTTTTTCATCGTTTTGAGGATTTTTGAGCATTTTCGAAAAATGTCGAAATTTTGAAAAAAACGCAAAGGCTATAGCCTTACGCTTTTTCGTGATTTTGAGGATTTTTGAAGATTTTCTAAAAACGACGAAATCTGGCAAAATGCAAGCCTATAGCCTTACGGTCTTGCACAGCATGCCGTTTTTCATCGTTTTGAGGATTTTTGAGCATTTTTGAAAAATGTCGAAATCGACGAAAAACCATGGGCTATATTACATGGTCTCGAAGGCCATACTAAAATGGCGTTTTTCGTAGTTTTTGAGCGTTTTCGAAAAAATGTCGAAATCGAAAAAAAAACCCATGGGCTATAGTACACGGTCTCGGAGCGTTTTTGAGCGTTTCGAAAAAATGTCGAAATCGACGAAAAACCATGGGCTATAGTACACGGTCTCGGAGCGTTTTTGAGCGTTTCGAAAAAATGTCGAAATCGACGAAAAACCATGGGCTATAGTACATGGTCTCGACGGCCATACTAAAATGGCGTTTTTCGTCGTTTTTGAGCGTTTTCGAAAAAATGTCGAAATCGAAAAAACCCATGGGCTATAGTACACGGTCTCGGAGCGTTTTTGAGCGTTTCGAAAAAATGTCGAAATCGACGAAAAACCATGGGCTATAGTACATGGTCTCGACGGCCATACTAAAATGGCGTTTTTCGTCGTTTTTGAGCGTTTTCGAAAAAATGTCGAAATCGAAAAAAACCCATGGGCTATAGTACACGGTCTCGGAGAGTTTTTGAGCGTTTCGAAAAAATGTCGAAATTGACGAAAAACCATGGGCTATAGTACATGGTCTCGACGGCCATACTAAAATGGCGTTTTTCGTCGTTTTTGAGCGTTTTCGAAAAAATGTCGAAATCGAAAAAAACCCATGGGCTATAGTACACGTTCTCGGAGCGTTTTTGAGCGTTTCGAAAAAATGTCGAAATCGACGAAAAACCATGGGCTATAGTACACGGTCTCGGAGCGTTTTTGAGCGTTTCGAAAAAATGTCGAAATCGACGAAAAACCATGGGCTATAGTACATGGTCTCGACGGCCATACTAAAATGGCGTTTTTCGTCGTTTTTGAGCGTTTTCGAAAAAATGTCGAAATCGAAAAAACCCATGGGCTATAGTACACGGTCTCGGAGCGTTTTTGAGCGTTTCGAAAAAATGTCGAAATCGACGAAAAACCATGGGCTATAGTACATGGTCTCGACGGCCATACTAAAATGGCGTTTTTCGTCGTTTTTGAGCGTTTTCGAAAAAATGTCGAAATCGAAAAAACCCATGGGCTATAGTACACGGTCTCGGAGCGTTTTTGAGCGTTTCGAAAAAATGTCGAAATTGACGAAAAACCATGGGCTATAGTACATGGTCTCGACGGCCATACTAAAATGGCGTTTTTTCGTCGTTTTTGAGCGTTTCGAAAAAATGTCGAAATCGAAGAAAAACCATGGGCTATAGTACACGGTCTCGGAGCGTTTTTGAGCGTTTCGAAAAAATGTCGAAATCGACGAAAAACCATGGGCCATAGTACATGGTCTCGACGGCCATACTAAAATGGCGTTTTTCGTCGTTTTTGAGCGTTTTCGAAAAAATGTCGAAATCGAAAAAAACCCATGGGCTATAGTACACGGTCTCGGAGCGTTTTTGAGCATTTCGAAAAAATGTCGAAATCGACGAAAAACCATGGGCTATAGTACATGGTCTCGACGGCCATACTAGAATGGCGTTTTTCGTCGTTTTTGAGCGTTTTCGAAAAAATGTCGAAATCGAAAAAAACCCATGGGCTATAGTACACGGTCTCGGAGCGTTTTTGAGCGTTTCGAAAAAATGTCGAAATCGACGAAAAACCATGGGCTATAGTACATGGTCTCGACGGCCATACTAAAATGGCGTTTTTCGTCGTTTTTGAGCGTTTTCGAAAAAATGTTGAAATCGAAAAAAACCCATGGGCTATAGTACACGGTCTCGGAGCGTTTTTGAGCGTTTCGAAAAAATGTCGGAATCGACGAAAAACCATGGGCTATAGTACATGGTCTCGACGGCCATACTAAAATGGCGTTTTTCGTCGTTTTTGAGCGTTTTCGAAAAAATGTCGGAATCGAAAAAACCCATGGGCTATAGTACACGGTCTCGGAGCGTTTTTGAGCGTTGCGAAAAAATGTCGAAATCGACGAAAAACCATGGGCTATAGTACATGGTCTCGACGGCCATACTAAAATGGCGTTTTTCGTCGTTTTTGAGCGTTTTCGAAAAAATGTCGAAATCGAAAAAAACCCATGGGCTATAGTACACGGTCTCGGAGCGTTTTTGAGCGTTTCGAAAAAATGTCGAAATCGACGAAAAACCATGGGCTATAGTACATGGTCTCGACGGCCATACTAAAATGGCGTTTTTCGTCGTTTTTGAGCGTTTTCGAGAAAATGTCGAAATCGAAAAAAAACCCATGGGCTATAGTACACGGTCTCGGAGCGTTTTTGAGCGTTTCGAAAAAATGTCGAAATCGACGAAAAACCATGGGCTACAGTACATGGTCTCGACAGCCATACTAAAATGGCGTTTTTCGTCGTTTTTGAGCGTTTTCGAAAAAATGTCGAAATCGAAAAAAACCCATGGGCTATAGTACACGGTCTCGGAGCGTTTTTGAGCGTTTCGAAAAAATGTCGAAATCGACGAAAAACCATGGGCTATATATAGTACATGGTCTCGACGGCCATACTAAAATGGCGTTTTTCGTCGTTTTTGAGCGTTTTCGAAAAAATGTCGAAATCGAAAAAAACCCATGGGCTATAGTACACGGTCTCGGAGCGTTTTTGAGCGTTTCGAAAAAATGTCGAAATCGACGAAAAACCATGGGCTATAGTACATGGTCTCGACGGCCATACTAAAATGGCGTTTTTCGTCGTTTTTGAGCGTTTTCGAAAAAATGTCGAAATCGAAAAAAAACCCATGGGCTATAGTACACGGTCTCGGAGCGTTTTTGAGCGTTTCGAAAAAATGCCGAAATCGACGAAAAACCATGGGCTATAGTACATGGTCTCGACGGCCATACTAAAATGGCGTTTTTCGTCGTTTTTGAGCGTTTTCGAAAAAATGTCGAAATCGAAAAAAACCCATGGGCTATAGTACACGGTCTCGGAGCGTTTTTGAGCGTTTTGAAAAAATGTCGAAATCGACGAAAAACCATGGGCTATAGTACATGGTCTCGACGGCCATACTAAAATGGCGTTTTTCGTCGTTTTTGAGCGTTTTCGAAAAAATGTCGAAATCGAAAAAAAACCCATGGGCTATAGTACACGGTCTCGGACAGTTTTTGAGCGTTTCGAAAAAATGTCGAAATCGACGAAAAACCATGGGCTATAGTACATGGTCTCGACGGCCATACTAAAATGGCGTTTTTCGTCGTTTTTGAGCGTTTTCGAAAAAATGTCGAAATCGAAAAAACCCATGGGCTATAGTACACGGTCTCGGAGCGTTTTTGAGCGTTTCGAAAAAATGTCGAAATCGACGAAAAACCATGGGCTATAGTACACGGTCTCGGAGCGTTTTTGAGCGTTTCGAAAAAATGTCGAAATCGATGAAAAACCATGGGCTATAGTACATGGTCTCGACGGCCATACTAAAATGGCGTTTTTCGTCGTTTTTGAGCGTTTTCGAAAAAATGTCGAAATCGAAAAAACCCATGGGCTATAGTACACGGTCTCGGAGCGTTTTTGAGCGTTTCGAAAAAATGTCGAAATCGACGAAAAACCATGGGCTATAGTACATGGTCTCGACGGCCATACTAAAATGGCGTTTTTCGTCGTTTTTGAGCGTTTTCGAAAAAATGTCGAAATCGAAAAAAAACCCATGGGCTATAGTACACGGTCTCGGAGAGTTTTTGAGCGTTTCGAAAAAATGTCGAAATCGAAGAAAAACCATGGGCTATAGTACATGGTCTCGAACGCCATACTAAAATGGCGTTTTTCGTCTAAAATGGCGTTTTTCGTCGTTTTTGAGCGTTTTCGAAAAAATGTCGAAATCGAAAAAAACCCATGGGCTATAGTACACGTTCTCGGAGCGTTTTTGAGCGTTTCGAAAAAATGTCGAAATCGACGAAAAACCATGGGCTATAGTACACGGTCTCGGAGCGTTTTTGAGCGTTTCGAAAAAATGTCGAAATCGACGAAAAACCATGGGCTATAGTACATGGTCTCGACGGCCATACTAAAATGGCGTTTTTCGTCGTTTTTGAGCGTTTTCAAAAAAATGTCGAAATCGAAAAAAACCCATGGGCTATAGTACACGGTCTCGGAGCGTTTTTGAGCGTTTCGAAAAAATGTCGAAATCGACGAAAAACCATGGGCTATAGTACATGGTCTCGACGGCCATACTAAAATGGCGTTTTTCGTCGTTTTTGAGCGTTTTCGAAAAAATGTCGAAATCGAAAAAAACCATGGGCTATAGTACACGGTCTCGGAGCGTTTTTGAGCGTTTCGAAAAAATGTCGAAATCGACGAAAAACCATGGGCTATAGTACATGGTCTCGACGGCCATACTAAAATGGCGTTTTTCGTCGTTTTTGAGCGTTTTCGAAAAAATGTCGAAATCGAAAAAAACCCATGGGCTATAGTACACGGTCTCGGAGCGTTTTTGAGCGTTTCGAAAAAATGTCGAAATCGACGAAAAACCATGGGCTATAGTACATGGTCTCGACGGCCATACTAAAATGGCGTTTTTCGTCGTTTTTGAGCGTTTTCGAAAAAATGTCGAAATCGAAAAAAACCCATGGGCTATAGTACACGGTCTCGGAGCGTTTTTGAGCGTTTCGAAAAAATGTCGAAATCGACGAAAAACCATGGGCTATAGTACATGGTCTCGACGGCCATACTAAAATGGCGTTTTTCGTCGTTTTTGAGCGTTTTCGAAAAAATGTCGAAATCGAAAAAAACCCATGGGCTATAGTACACGGTCTCGGAGCGTTTTTGAGCGTTTCGAAAAATGTCGAAATCGACGAAAAACCATGGGCTATAGTACATGGTCTCGACGGCCATACTAAAATGGCGTTTTTCGTCGTTTTTTAGCGTTTTCGAAAAAATGTCGAAATCGAAAAAAAACCATGGGCTATAGTACACGGTCTCGGAGCGTTTTTGAGCGTTTCGAAAAAATGTCGAAATCGACGAAAAACCATGGGCTATAGTACATGGTCTCGACGGCCATACTAAAATGGCGTTTTTCGTCGTTTTTGAGCGTTTTCGAAAAAAATGTCGAAATCGAAAAAACCCATGGGCTATAGTACACGGTCTCGGAGCGTTTTTGAGCGTTTCGAAAAAATGTCGAAATCGACGAAAAACCATGGGCTATAGTACATGGTCTCGACGGCCATACTAAAATGGCGTTTTTCGTCGTTTTTGAGCGTTTTCGAAAAATGTCGAAATCGACGAAAAACCATGGGCTATAGTACACGGTCTCGGAGCGTTTTTGAGCGTTTCGAAAAAATGTCGAAATCGACGAAAAACCATGGGCTATAGTACATGGTCTCGACGGCCATACTAAAATGGCGTTTTTCGTCGTTTTTGAGCGTTTTCGAAAAAATGTCGAAATCGAAAAAAAACCCATGGGCTATAGTACACGGTCTCGGAGCGTTTTTGAGCATTTCGAAAAAATGTCGAAATCGACGAAAAACCATGGGCTATAGTACATGGTCTCGACGGCCATACTAAAATGGCGTTTTTCGTCGTTTTTGAGCGTTTTCGAAAAAATGTCGAAATCGAAAAAAACCCATGGGCTATAGTACACGGTCTCGGAGCGTTTTTGAGCGTTTCGAAAAAATGTCGAAATCGACGAAAAACCATGGGCTATAGTACATGGTCTCGACGGCCATACTAAAATGGCGTTTTTCGTCGTTTTTGAGCGTTTTCGAAAAAATGTCGAAATCGAAAAAACCCATGGGCTATAGTACACGGTCTCGGAGCGTTTTTGAGCGTTTCGAAAAAATGTCGAAATCGACGAAAAACCATGGGCTATAGTACATGGTCTCGACGGCCATACTAAAATGCGTTTTTCGTCGTTTTTTAGCGTTTTCGAAAAAATGTCGAAATCGAAAAAAACCCATGGGCTATAGTACACGGTCTCGGAGCGTTTTTGAGCGTTTCGAAAAAATGTCGAAATCGACGAAAAACCATGGGCTATAGTACATGGTCTCGACGGCCATACTAAAATGGCGTTTTCGTCGTTTTTGAGCGTTTTCGAAAAAATGTCGAAATCGAAAAAAACCCATGGGCTATAGTACACGGTCTCGGAGCGTTTTTGAGCGTTTCGAAAAAATGTCGAAATCGACGAAAAACCATGGGCTATAGTACATGGTCTCGACGGCCATACTAAAATGGCGTTTTTCGTCGTTTTTGAGCGTTTTCGAAAAAATGTCGAAATCGAAAAAAACCATGGGCTATAGTACACGGTCTCGGAGCGTTTTTGAGCGTTTCGAAAAAATGTCGAAATCGACGAAAAACCATGGGCTATAGTACATGGTCTCGACGGCCATACTAAAATGGCGTTTTTTCGTCGTTTTTGAGCGTTTTCGAAAAAATGTCGAAATCGAAAAAAACCATGGGCTATAGTACACGGTCTCGGAGCGTTTTTGAGCGTTTCGAAAAAATGTCGAAATCGACGAAAAAACATGGGCTATAGTACATGGTCTCGACGGCCATACTAAAATGGCGTTTTTCGTCGTTTTTGAGCGTTTTCGAAAAAATGTCGAAATCGAAAAAAAACCCATGGGCTATAGTACACGGTCTCGGAGCGTTTTTGAGCGTTTCGAAAAAATGTCGAAATCGACGAAAAACCATGGGCTATAGTACATGGTCTCGACGGCCATACTAAAATGGCGTTTTTCGTCGTTTTTGAGCGTTTTCGAAAAAATGTCGAAATCGAAAAAACCCATGGGCTATAGTACACGGTCTCGGAGCGTTTTTGAGCGTTTCGAAAAAATGTCGAAATCGACGAAAAACCATGGGCTATAGTACATGGTCTCGACGGCCATACTAAAATGGCGTTTTTCGTCGTTTTTGAGCGTTTTCGAAAAAATGTCGAAATCGAAAAAAACCCATGGGCTATAGTACACGGTCTCGGAGCGTTTTTGAGCGTTTCGAAAAAATGTCGAAATCGACGAAAAACCATGGGCTATAGTACATGGTCTCGACGGCCATACTAAAATGGCGTTTTTCGTCGTTTTTGAGCGTTTTCGAAAAAATGTCGAAATCGAAAAAACCCATGGGCTATAGTACACGGTCTCGGAGCGTTTTTGAGCGTTTCGAAAAAATGTCGAAATCGACGAAAAACCATGGGCTATAGTACATGGTCTCGACGGCCATACTAAAATGGCGTTTTTCGTCGTTTTTGAGCGTTTTCGAAAAAATGTCGAAATCGAAAAAAACCCATGGGCTATAGTACACGGTCTCGGAGCGTTTTTGAGCGTTTCGAAAAAATGTCGAAATCGACGAAAACCATGGGCTATAGTACATGGTCTCGACGGCCATACTAAAATGGCGTTTTTCGTCGTTTTTGAGCGTTTTCGAAAAAATGTCGAAATCGAAAAAACCCATGGGCTATAGTACACGGTCTCGGAGCGTTTTTGAGCGTTTCGAAAAAATGTCGAAATCGACGAAAAAACCATGGGCTATAGTACATGGTCTCGACGGCCATACTAAAATGGCGTTTTTCGTCGTTTTTGAGCGTTTTCGAAAAAATGTCGAAATCGAAAAAAACCCATGGGCTATAGTACACGGTCTCGGAGCGTTTTTGAGCGTTTCGAAAAAATGTCGAAATCGACGAAAAACCATGGGCTATAGTACATGGTCTCGACGGCCATACTAAAATGGCGTTTTTCGTCGTTTTTGAGCGTTTTCGAAAAAATGTCGAAATCGAAAAAAAACCCATGGGCTATAGTACACGGTCTCGGAGCGTTTTTGAGCGTTTCGAAAAAATGTCGAAATCGACGAAAAACCATGGGCTATAGTACATGGTCTCGACGGCCATACTAAAATGGCGTTTTTCGTCGTTTTTGAGCGTTTTCGAAAAAATGTCGAAATCGAAAAAAACCCATGGGCTATAGTACACGGTCTCGGAGCGTTTTTGAGCGTTTCGAAAAAATGTCGAAATCGACGAAAAACCATGGGCTATAGTACATGGTCTCGACGGCCATACTAAAATGGCGTTTTTCGTCGTTTTTGAGCGTTTTCGAAAAAATGTCGAAATCGAAAAAAACCATGGGCTATAGTACACGGTCTCGGAGCGTTTTTGAGCGTTTCGAAAAAATGTCGAAATCGACGAAAAACCATGGGCTATAGTACATGGTCTCGACGGCCATACTAAAATGGCGTTTTTCGTCGTTTTTGAGCGTTTTCGAAAAAATGTCGAAATCGAAAAAACCCATGGGCTATAGTACACGGTCTCGGAGCGTTTTTGAGCGTTTCGAAAAAATGTCGAAATCGACGAAAAACCATGGGCTATAGTACATGGTCTCGACGGCCATACTAAAATGGCGTTTTTCGTCGTTTTTGAGCGTTTTCGAAAAAATGTCGAAATCGAAAAAAACCCATGGGCTATAGTACACGGTCTCGGAGCGTTTTTGAGCGTTTCGAAAAAATGTCGAAATCGACGAAAAACCATGGGCTATAGTACATGGTCTCGACGGCCATACTAAAATGGCGTTTTTCGTCGTTTTTGAGCGTTTCGAAAAAATGTCGAAATCGAAAAAAAACCCATGGGCTATAGTACACGGTCTCGGAGCGTTTTTGAGCGTTTCGAAAAAATGTCGAAATCGACGAAAAACCATGGGCTATAGTACATGGTCTCGACGGCCATACTAAAATGGCGTTTTTCGTCGTTTTTGAGCGTTTTCGAAAAAATGTCGAAATCGAAAAAAACCCATGGGCTATAGTACACGGTCTCGGAGCGTTTTTGAGCGTTTCGAAAAAATGTCGAAATCGACGAAAAACCATGGGCTATAGTACATGGTCTCGACGGCCATACTAAAATGGCGTTTTTCGTCGTTTTTGAGCGTTTTCGAAAAAATGTCGAAATCGAAAAAAAAACCCATGGGCTATAGTACACGGTCTCGGAGCGTTTTTGAGCGTTTCGAAAAAATGTCGAAATCGACGAAAAACCATGGGCTATAGTACATGGTCTCGACGGCCATACTAAAATGGCGTTTTTCGTCGTTTTTGAGCGTTTTCGAAAAAATGTCGAAATCGAAAAAAACCATGGGCTATAGTACCGGTCTCAGCACAGCGTTTCGAAAAAATGTGGGTTCTGTGGTCGGTGTGGGATAGAGGTTTCGATTATCTCGTCGGAAAAATAAAATGGCGTTTGAGCTGGTTTTTGAGCGTTTCTAAAAAAATGAAATCGAACACCGAAATCAATCTAACTGCCACAACAGAACAGTTTTCCCATAAAAAAACAGCATTCAGTTCATTGTAACTAAAGTTTTCATGGTAACTAAGTTCATGGTAAATAGAGTTTCATTGTATAATGAGAGTTTCATTCTTTAAATACTGGCGTTTAGAAAAAATGTCGAAAATCGACGCTAACTGCATGCTATCAGTAACGCTAGTTAACTGCTAGTTAACTGGTTTTTTGACTGCAAAAAACGTCTCCAGTGATTGGTTGAGGGAAAATCAAGGCCCGCCTCCTTGTAAACCGGTTAAAATGGGGCCAATGTCGTGACTCTTGAGCCATGGTCAGATCTGACAATCAACCAGGCTATAGTACACGGTCTCCGAGCGTTTTTGAGCGTTTTCGAAAAAATGTCGAAATCGAAAAAAACCATGGGCTATAGTACACGGTCTCGGAGCGTTTTTGAGCGTTTCGAAAAAATGTCGAAATCGACGAAAAACCATGGGCTATATAGTACATGGTCTCGACGGCCATACTAAAATGGCGTTTTTCGTCGTTTTTGAGCGTTTTCGAAAAAATGTCGAAATCGAAAAAAAACCCATGGGCTATAGTACACGGTCTCGGAGCGTTTTTGAGCGTTTCGAAAAAATGTCGAAATCGACGAAAAACCATGGGCTATAGTACATGGTCATACTAAATGGCGTTTTTTCGTCGTTTTTGAGCGTTTTCGAAAAAATGTCGAAATCGAAAAAAACCATGGGCTATAGTACACGGTCTCGGAGCGTTTTTGAGCGTTTCGAAAAAATGTCGAAATCGACGAAAAACCATGGGCTATAGTACATGGTCTCGACGGCCATACTAAAATGGCGTTTTTCGTCGTTTTTGAGCGTTTTCGAAAAAATGTCGAAATCGAAAAAAACCCATGGGCTATAGTACACGGTCTCGGAGCGTTTTTGAGCGTTTCGAAAAAATGTCGAAATCGACGAAAAACCATGGGCTATAGTACACGGTCTCGGAGAGTTTTTGAGCGTTTCGAAAAAATGTCGAAATCGAAAAAAAACCATGGGCTATAGTACACGGTCTCGGAGCGTTTTTGAGCGTTTCGAAAAAATGTCGAAATCGACGAAAAACCATGGGCTATAGTACATGGTCTCGACGGCCATACTAAAATGGCGTTTTTCGTCGTTTTTGAGCGTTTCGAAAAAATGTCGAAATCGAAGAAAAACCATGGGCTATAGTACATGGTCTCGACGGCCATACTAAAATGGTGTTTTTCGTCGTTTTTGAGCGTTTTCGAAAAAATGTCGAAATCGAAAAAAACCCATGGGCTATAGTACACGGTCTCGGAGCGTTTTTGAGCGTTTCGAAAAAATGTCGAAATCGAAGAAAAACCATGGGCTATAGTACACGGTCTCGGAGAGTTTTTGAGCGTTTCGAAAAAATGTCGAAATCGAAAAAAACCATGGGCTATAGTACACGGTCTCGGAGCGTTTTTGAGCGTTTCGAAAAAATGTCGAAATCGACGAAAAACCATGGGCTATAGTACATGGTCTCGACGGCCATACTAAAATGGCGTTTTTCGTCGTTTTTGAGCGTTTTCGAAAAAATGTCGAAATCGAAAAAAACCCATGGGCTATAGTACACGGTCTCGGAGCGTTTTTGAGCGTTTCGAAAAAATGTCGAAATCGACGAAAAACCATGGGCTATAGTACATGGTCTCGACGGCCATACTAAAATGGCGTTTTTCGTCGTTTTTGAGCGTTTTCGAAAAAATGTCGAAATCGAAAAAAAAACCCATGGGCTATAGTACACGGTCTCGGAGCGTTTTTGAGCGTTTCGAAAAAATGTCGAAATCGACGAAAAACCATGGGCTATAGTACATGGTCTCGACGGCCATACTAAAATGGCGTTTTTCGTCGTTTTTGAGCGTTTTCGAAAAAATGTCGAAATCGAAAAAAACCCATGGGCTATAGTACACGGTCTCGGAGCGTTTTTGAGCGTTTCGAAAAAATGTCGAAATCGACGAAAAACCATGGGCTATAGTACATGGTCTCGACGGCCATACTAAAATGGCGTTTTTCGTCGTTTTTGAGCGTTTTTTAAAAAATGTCGAAATCGAAAAAACCCATGGGCTATAGTACACGGTCTCGGAGCGTTTTTGAGCGTTTCGAAAAAATGTCGAAATCGACGAAAAACCATGGGCTATAGTACATGGTCTCGACGGCCATACTAAAATGGTTTTTCGTCGTTTTTGAGCGTTTTCGAAAAAATGTCGAAATCGAAAAAAACCCATGGGCTATAGTACACGGTCTCGGAGCGTTTTTGAGCGTTTCGAAAAAATGTCGAAATCGACGAAAAACCATGGGCTATAGTACATGGTCTCGACGGCCATACTAAAATGGCGTTTTTCGTCGTTTTTGAGCGTTTTCGAAAAAATGTCGAAATCGAAAAAAAACCCATGGGCTATAGTACACGGTCTCGGAGCGTTTTTGAGCGTTTCGAAAAAATGTCGAAATCGACGAAAAACCATGGGCTATAGTACATGGTCTCGACGGCCATACTAAAATGGCGTTTTTCGTCGTTTTTGAGCGTTTTCGAAAAATGTCGAAATCGAAAAAAACCCATGGGCTATAGTACACGGTCTCGGAGCGTTTTTGAGCGTTTCGAAAAAATGTCGAAATCGACGAAAAACCATGGGCTATAGTACATGGTCTCGACGGCCATACTAAAATGGCGTTTTTCGTCGTTTTTGAGCGTTTTCGAAAAAATGTCGAAATCGAAAAAAACCCATGGGCTATAGTACACGGTCTCGGAGCGTTTTTGAGCGTTTCGAAAAAATGTCGAAATCGACGAAAAACCATGGGCTATAGTACATGGTCTCGACGGCCATACTAAAATGGCGTTTTTCGTCGTTTTTGAGCGTTTTCGAAAAAATGTCGAAATCGAAAAAAACCCATGGGCTATAGTACACGGTCTCGGAGCGTTTTTGAGCGTTTCGAAAAAATGTCGAAATCGACGAAAAACCATGGGCTATAGTACATGGTCTCGACGGCCATACTAAAATGGCGTTTTTCGTCGTTTTTGAGCGTTTTCGAAAAAATGTCGAAATCGAAAAAAACCCATGGGCTATAGTACACGGTCTCGGAGCGTTTTTGAGCGTTTCGAAAAAATGTCGAAATCGACGAAAAACCATGGGCTATAGTACATGGTCTCGACGGCCATACTAAAATGGCGTTTTTCGTCGTTTTTGAGCGTTTTAAAAAATGTCGAAATCGAAAAAACCCATGGGCTATAGTACACGGTCTCGGAGCGTTTTTGAGCGTTTCGAAAAAATGTCGAAAATCGACGAAAAACCATGGGCTATAGTACATGGTCTCGACGGCCATACTAAAATGGCGTTTTTCGTCGTTTTTGAGCGTTTTCGAAAAATGTCGAAATCGAAAAAAACCCATGGGCTATAGTACACGGTCTCGGAGCGTTTTTGAGCGTTTCGAAAAAATGTCGAAATCGACGAAAAACCATGGGCTATAGTACATGGTCTCGACGGCCATACTAAAATGGCGTTTTTCGTCGTTTTTGAGCGTTTTCGAAAAAATGTCGAAATCGAAAAAAAACCCATGGGCTATAGTACACGGTCTCGGAGCGTTTTTGAGCGTTTCGAAAAAATGTCGAAATCGACGAAAAACCATGGGCTATAGTACATGGTCTCGACGGCCATACTAAAATGGCGTTTTTTCGTCGTTTTTGAGCGTTTTCGAAAAAATGTCGAAATCGAAAAAAACCCATGGGCTATAGTACACGGTCTCGGAGCGTTTTTGAGCGTTTCGAAAAAATGTCGAAATCGACGAAAAACCATGGGCTATAGTACATGGTCTCGACGGCCATACTAAAATGGCGTTTTTCGTCGTTTTTGAGCGTTTTCGAAAAAATGTCGAAATCGAAAAAAAACCCATGGGCTATAGTACACGGTCTCGGAGCGTTTTTGAGCGTTTCGAAAAAATGTCGAAATCGACGAAAAACCATGGGCTATAGTACATGGTCTCGACGGCCATACTAAAATGGCGTTTTTCGTCGTTTTTGAGCGTTTTCGAAAAAATGTCGAAATCGAAAAAAACCCATGGGCTATAGTACACGGTCTCGGAGCGTTTTTGAGCGTTTCGAAAAAATGTCGAAATCGACGAAAAACCATGGGCTATAGTACATGGTCTCGACGGCCATACTAAAATGGCGTTTTTCGTCGTTTTTGAGCGTTTTCGAAAAAATGTCGAAATCGAAAAAACCCATGGGCTATAGTACACGGTCTCGGAGCGTTTTTGAGCGTTTCGAAAAAATGTCGAAATCGACGAAAAACCATGGGCTATAGTACATGGTCTCGACGGCCATACTAAAATGGCGTTTTTCGTCGTTTTTGAGCGTTTTCGAAAAAATGTCGAAATCGAAAAAAACCCATGGGCTATAGTACACGGTCTCGGAGCGTTTTTGAGCGTTTCGAAAAAATGTCGAAATCGACGAAAAACCATGGGCTATAGTACATGGTCTCGACGGCCATACTAAAAATGGCGTTTTTCGTCGTTTTTGAGCGTTTTCGAAAAAATGTCGAAATCGAAAAAAAACCCATGGGCTATAGTACACGGTCTCGGAGCGTTTTTGAGCGTTTCGAAAAAATGTCGAAATCGACGAAAAACCATGGGCTATAGTACATGGTCTCGACGGCCATACTAAAATGGCGTTTTTCCGTCTTTTTGAGCGTTTTCGAAAAAATGTCGAAATCGAAAAAAACCCATGGGCTATAGTACACGGTCTCGGAGCGTTTTTGAGCGTTTCGAAAAAATGTCGAAATCGACGAAAAACCATGGGCTATAGTACATGGTCTCGACGGCCATACTAAAATGGCGTTTTTCGTCGTTTTTGAGCGTTTTCGAAAAAATGTCGAAATCGAAAAAAAACCCATGGGCTATAGTACACGGTCTCGGAGCGTTTTTGAGCGTTTCGAAAAAATGTCGAAATCGACGAAAAACCATGGGCTATAGTACATGGTCTCGACGGCCATACTAAAATGGCGTTTTTCGTCGTTTTTGAGCGTTTTCGAAAAAATGTCGAAATCGAAAAAAAAACCCATGGGCTATAGTACACGGTCTCGGAGCGTTTTTGAGCGTTTCGAAAAAATGTCGAAATCGACGAAAAACCATGGGCTATAGTACATGGTCTCGACGGCCATACTAAAATGGCGTTTTTCGTCGTTTTTGAGCGTTTTCGAAAAAATGTCGAAATCGAAAAAAACCCATGGGCTATAGTACACGGTCTCGGAGCGTTTTTGAGCGTTTCGAAAAAATGTCGAAATCGACGAAAAACCATGGGCTATAGTACATGGTCTCGACGGCCATACTAAAATGGCGTTTTTCGTCGTTTTTGAGCGTTTTTTAAAAAATGTCGAAATCGAAAAAACCCATGGGCTATAGTACACGGTCTCGGAGCGTTTTTGAGCGTTTCGAAAAAATGTCGAAATCGACGAAAAACCATGGGCTATAGTACATGGTCTCGACGGCCATACTAAAATGGCGTTTTTCGTCGTTTTGAGCGTTTTCGAAAAAATGTCGAAATCGAAAAAAAACCCATGGGCTATAGTACACGGTCCTCGGAGCGTTTTTGAGCGTTT
>CM076986.1:42500413-42555413 GCA_039105355.1 Benthosema pterotum | reverse complement strand
CCAAATTGACCCCAAGGGTCCATTTGGTTTCATGTTTACGCTCTCAAAGAGTTACAACCTGGTTAACCAACTTTCTATCATTTAGCCTGGGAACCACCAGAAATCCTCTCAGGGACCACTGATGGTCCCTGGACCACCTGTTGAAAACCCCTGTCCACATTCAAAAACGATTTCAAATCAAATATAGCAATAAAAATAGCTGATCTATACAAGCTCAAAACGCGTCACATTGGAGGCGTTTTGAGCTTGTAGATCAACTATTTTTGATAGGACAGTACAAGGAGTTGTGTCCTCTCTGGAGTGAGTGTGGAAATACTTGTGGGGTGGTTTTAACAGACTTGAAAAACACATCTGTAAAAAGAAAAAGACAACAGAAAGCCACCTGTTATGTCATTTGAACACTGATGCCTGTCAGTCACAGTGTGGGACAGGGACACCTAAAATCCTCTTGGAAATGAGGGCTGTCCCACGCAAAGAGGGACATCTGGTCACCCTACTTGGACTATAGGCAGATTGTATTGGTCATGTCCAGCATGTAGACGCCTGGGAATGAGTTCCATTTCCATGGAAACAGTTGGCTAGAAATCTGAATCCATTTAGTGCATGTAAACAAGGTGTATAAAACCCTGCAGGGGTTGTCATTTCCTATCCTCTTTAAACTATCCTTGAAAAGGAACAGGAAGTAGAACCCTCTTGACACTATAGAGCTGAGCAGTCCCGCCCCCTGGTGACGTCGCCCCTGTTCCAGAAATGCATTCCCCATTCATTTTCCTCATAGACTTTTAGAAAATGATTCATATAAAGACGATTACGCCGCGGACAAAGCCAACTCGGGTCGTGACAAATCATGACAACACACACACAATCTTTTTGGACAATTCAAATAATTTCTAAGATTTAAAACGAAACAAAAAGTGTTGTATCCTGCCGTTTTTTTACTTCTTGCTAATTAGATATTGTATCATATAATGGTGGTGGTTTGTCATGTTTTGTCACAACCCGAGTTGGCTTGTCCACGGCGTAATCGTCCTTTATATTAACCATTTTCTAAAAGTCTATGAGGAAAATGAATGAGTATTCCATTTCTGGAACACGGTGAGGTGATGAAAGGGCGGGACTGCCCAGCTCTATAAAAGGAACAGGAAGTTGGGCGCCGAGCTGCTAGGTTCCATCAGCGCCATCTAGAGACAGAGTTCTGACAACTCCGTTCACTTCATGGGCCGATCCAATGGCGGCCGCTAGTGCTGCTGGAAGGGGAATAGTGACACTCTCAGAACGTTGTCATAAAAAACGGCATGAACAAAGATTTTTTTTATATTGTATTAATGACTATACCTTTGTAGAAAATAATCAGTGCATACAAATGAGATAGGACATGTCGCAGGATATTTTTGTATACTTTGTTGCTTTATATTGATGTCTTAAAGAGCAGAATAGTAGTTTTTCCCAATAACAATTCACTTCAAATTAGCTTTATTGGCATGAGAAATCGCACCTCATTCACAAAGTGACACTTCCGTAAACGTCACTCTCGTGGTAATTCCCGCGAGACTGTTACTCTGTTCTATTGGGAAATAGGCAGAGATGCATTGGACTCAGACAACAGCCCCTCTTTAATGACTTTAAATCCCTTTATTTTCGTTTCTTTTTAATAATGGCACATCATACAAATTGCAGACACTATAGTTGTTACTGTGAAATAATTTAAATCGACTGTCATTTTTGCATACATATGTAAAATAGCTCTTATTTGCGCCACTCTCGTCTTTCAGACTCCATGGTTTGTCACTGTTATGTTCTCGGCGACCACTGAGCATGTGACTAAAATCACGTGACTGCGTACCCCTTCAATGTCGCAACTCTCCCTCTAGAGGCTCTGGGTTCCATGAGGCTGTGGAGGACTCTGTGTTTGCTGCTTTCTTTGTCTCACAAACCTAGTCTTTTAAGACACTCTAAGTTCATTCAGAACGGACTTAAACAACATAATACAGATTGACTAAAGAACCTGCAGCGTCTGGGACGGAGGAATGTTTGGTCGGCTGGACTGAAGCTTTGACACACTATTGATTTGTTTGGTAGCAAACAAACAACAAACAAAGAGGAAGCAGCTGGAGAAGTCTCCTAACTTAAAGGTTGGGTGAGCTGGACTTTTTTTTGTTCCTTCTTGCAATGCATTGATGTTTTGTTTTGTTTTGTTAACTTTCTGGGACAAACAATAGATGAGATTTATTTTGAATACTACCTGTATACCTGGATTAACCTGATTCTTGAGATACCTGCAGGAATACTGGGATTACTTCAGTGGAAATACTTTCTTTGAGACTCAGTCAAAGGACATTGAGGGCTAAAGACTTTGATCAAATTGCATTTAGTTGTTTTGGTTAAACTTGACATAAAATAACTATATTGGGAGTTAAAAGTGACAATTTCTGTGTGAGGAATCAGCTAACTAACAAAATCCTAGCCCTACATGTCTATGAATCCTAGATTCGTAGACATACTTCGACTCCATCACTTGCTCTAACATTTAACTGTGGGCGCTCTTTGCGTGCTAATCATTCAATGTGCACTCACCCATTAAATGATTCCAAAGACGTGTGGTCTCATATAGTCCTCTACTTTCATATCCATGTCAAAGTTGTGGCGCAAAACGTCTGCTTAGTCAAATATATCCACTTTTCGCGAGACGCACACAGACATCTCTCCCTTCAGACAAAGGGGATCATAATACCGGCTGCACCTGATCGCTGCAAACGTCATCATCACAAAAGGTTTGGGGAACACAATTGGCAGGTGGTGATGACGTTTGCGGCAATCGACAGGAAGTTTACGTGAATCTGTCCATCGATCATTCCGGGCCCCTTGCTTGGTGTGGACGTCGTGAAAAGTGGATATATTTGACTAAGTAGACGTTTTGCGCCACAACTTTGACATGGATATGAAAGTAGAGGACTATATGAGACCACACATCTTTGGAATCATTTAATGGGTGAGTGCACATTGAATGATTAGCACGCAAAGAGCGCCCACAGTTAAATGTTAGAGCAAGTGATGGAGTCGAAGTATGTCTACGAATCTAGGATTCATAGACATGTAGGGCTAACAAAATCCAATGAGAATTTACAATTTAGGCATTTAGCAGACAGACTCTTAATCCAGAGAGATTTACATTAAGTAAAAACATTGCAATTCATCATACAGATTAGAGTTTAGAATTTCAGCAGAATTTACAATACACTTTACAAAATGCAATGTAAGCACTAAAACATGGTAACACATCAGACATCCTCTATAAGTCACTGCTATCTCAGTCTAAAGGGGCTTCCAGACGGCAACGATAAACGGCGGCGTTATCGACGGCGAGTTTTTTTTATGCCGGCAGTGCCGAAATAAGAAAATCGCCCGTCGATAAACGCAACGCGTTTTATGCCGGGAGGGGAGGGGAGGGGGGCGGACGAAATGCGTGGCTCAGAAGCCAACCAAGCCAACAGACTACCAACTTCCCAGACAACTTCCAGTCAAGCGCTACCTGATCATGATCACGCTGAATTTACAATTCATTTACAATGAATTAATGACTCACCAGTCACCAATAATGATGGCTGCAGCCGTAGAGGTTGACATTTGAACGTAGACTATAGTTATTCCAAGTTGTGTAGGTTAAAATAAAATCGGCAGCATCCATCACGGTTTAAATATGTTGTATAATAAACTCTGCTGGCTAAAAGCATGTAACCAACATGCTTCGTCATAGCGTGACCGTGACACAAACTCACAACACGTCGCGCAATAATGCGTTGTAAACATTAGAACGTTCGAGCAGAATTGCCACAACTCACGTCGTGGCTCGGCTCAGGGTCGGATATAGAGGGGGGGCAGGGGTGGGCACAGCCCACCCAAACGTGCATCCTGCCCACCCAATGAAAGGTAATATCAGTGGTTTTCAACCAGTGGACCACTAGTGGTCCACAAAAGCCGAATAAATAGTGGGCCCTGGTATAAAAAAAAATGTTCAAAAGCACTGCTTCTTATGAAAAACTTTGGAGTTGCCCACCCGCCATTCTTCCAGCCCACCCTAGTAGGGCTGGCTAGATCCTGCCCTGGCTCGGCTGCGCCAGAGCCTTAAATGATTAGGGAATCCACTCCCGGAACAGAAACGGTGAAGTCACTGTGCAGGTCTACTGGTAGAGTGGGTCCTCATCGTCCTCATTATGTTGTATGTTTGCTATAAATCGCCAAGCGTTTTACAAAAAGTTCACTGGAATTGAACTCGAATTGAACTCGCGCGCGCGTGCTCGTTTTGTGCACGGGCGCGCGATAAAAATCAGTGACGCCGGGCGGAAAACGACCGACGATAAACGCTTTCTTGAACGCGGGTCGATTTTTGAACTTTTGTGCTAAAAAAACGCCGTCCCCATTGAGAATGAATTAGAGTGGGCGATTTATTCCTCGCCGTCTGTAAGCCCCTTAATGAGGTGCTATCTAAACTAACTTGGAGGATACTGCAAGTATTATGGGTTGGTATGTAATACAAGTGCTATGGGATGAGATGAATTCTGAAGAGGAGTGTTTTTCAGACTGCGGTGGAAGATGGGAGTGAGTCTGTGGTTCTGACTGCAGTGGGAAGTTCATGCGTTTTTAGCGAGGGTACTGCCAGCTTCCCTATGTCGGCTGATAGGAGTGCACAGGAGGGCTTTTAGGGTTTTATGAGACCAGTAAGATATGGTGGAGTCAAACCTTTGGATGCTTTGAATGAAAGTGTGAGAGTTTTGAACTCTATGCTGCAGCGACCGCTGAGAAGCATGTAGTCTCTCTCTCTCTCACACACACACACACACAGAATGGCACTCTGTCCCTGTACTGTAGCTCTGGACCTGTCTTGTCTAACATTAGTGTAGTTTTCTCCACCTGTGTCCTGTTTGTCTCCCAGCTAGGGTTTAATACCGGGATCCCGGTTTCCCGGGATGCCCGGGTACAACTGACTTAATTTCCCTCCCGGGAAATCCTCCGGGACCCGTCTTCCCGGAGGTTATCATTTCTTTCTCATTTTTTCCACACAAATCGTGTTTTTCCGATATCTGTGAGTGGTAAAATCAAATCTATAACCCTCGCATAAGTTCCAAACATCACTGATAATTAGACTATGCAGCGAGGGGGCTATGAACAGGAGCCCCGCGGGACACAATATTGGCGACACGTGGTCTAAATGCGAGCAGTCAGGACTCAGGACTATGGACCGCACGAATGCCGCATCCTCCTTCATTCATTGAATCAGATGCAGACCAGCTTATAGCATACACTAGCAAAAATATGAAGGTCTGAAGAGAACGTTGGACTTCCTATACTGCATGGACTTATTTTCCTCGCGACAGATTGTCTCTGTTCTACAACTTCTATACACGGCCACTCAGCAATGTTAAATAACTTACAACACAGGTAAAAAAAAAAAAGAAAAAAAAAAAAAAAAAAAAACACACCACAGCACTCTCTCTGTCTCTCCCCCATGTCCACCGAGGCTATTGATATTACAATATATACAAAATAAGTTATATAACTTGCATCCCGTAACTTGTTGTCATGTCAGACAGCGATCTAAAACATGCGTAGTCAACAACGCTTCGTTTGCATTGATGAGCTGGAAACCGGCAGCTGCAATCAATAGTATTAAATGCCCATACCAAATATTTGTTCGTCAAGCCTCAATCATCGTATCTTACGCGATGTACAAGAGCACTTTTGAGGCGCGTTCTACCATCGTATCCTCTTGATATGCAGACAACCTTATTATGCGATATCCCAGACCAAGACCACATTTGAGACGCGCTGTCAGCTTCGCTCTCTCTCTCTCTCTCTCTCTCTCTCTCTCTCTCTCTCTCTCTCTCTCTCTCTCTCTCTCTCGATGTCCTAACCTTCCAATAAGTAGCCTATTTTGCGTGCCGCATTGCTAATATTTGTGTAACCGGCTTACATTTGTATTTGATATTGTTCATATTTTGTTAAAATTAAAGGTTTAAAACAATAAAATATCACTATTCAATTGAGAATATTAACTGTCGACATATAATTGCATTTTTAGGAGGACTTTTTTAACTGACTTATCCTTCTATTTTTTTTACGGGAATTCCCGGGAGCCCGGGAAATTGTCGGCAAAATCCCGGGATTTGAAATGGGCCAAATTTGGGAAAAATATTAAACCCTACTCCCAGCCAAACCCTGTGTTGATTGGTCAGTAGTATTCACCTGTGTCCAGTCTAGTTTTATGGCCTTGTGTTGTTGTTTTGTTGTATATTGTCACAGTGAGTGTTAGTCTTGTTCTGGACTCCTCCTTACCTTGGATTCTGATCCTCTAGTTTTACCACTTTAGTATTTTCCCATCATCCTTCATGTTCTGACTGCATACCTGGGTTTCTGACCTTTGCCTGACCTCTGTGTCTTGTAGGATGAATGAAATGAATGAAAGTTTATTTCAAACATTACAAATAAAAACAAAACATACAGTAAGAAAATCAAAGGTTAGAACAAAAGTAAAACAAATCTAACACACCTGTTTGAAAAGGAGTAGAATGAAGCTTAAGCTTATGTAGTTCTACCTCCATTTATGCCATTTTAAAAATGAAATCAATGGCAAGTTTCCACTTCTATATCCATTTATCTAATATCTATGCATTTTTCCATAGTGTATCCATAATAGGGTTTAATATTTTTCCCAAATTTGGCCCATTTCAAATCCCGGGATTTTGCCGACAATTTCCCGGGCTCCCGGGAATTCCCGTAAAAAAAATAGAAGGATAAGTCAGTTAAAAAAGTCCTCCTAAAAATGCAATTATATGTTGACAGTTAATATTCTCAATTGAATAGTGATATTTTATTGTTTTAAACCTTTAATCTTAACAAAATATGAACAATATCAAATACAAATGTAAGCCGGTTACACAAATATTAGCAATGCGGCACGCAAAATAGGCTACTTATTGGAAGGTTAGGACATCGGAGAGAGAGAGAGAGAGAGAGAGAGAGAGAGAGAGAGAGAGAGGCTGACAGCGCGTCTCAAATGTGGTCTTGGATATCGCATAATAAGGTTGTCTGCACATCAAGAGGATACGATGGTAGAACGCGCCTCAAAAGTACTCTTGTACATCTCGTAAGATACGATGATTGAGGCTTGACGAACAAATATTTGGTATGGGCATAAGGGCATTTAATACTATTGATTGCAGCTGCGTTTCAATGCTCATCAATGCAAACGAAGCGCTGTTGACTACGCATGTTTTAGTCGCTGTCTGACATGACAACAAGTTACGGGATCAGATGCAAGTTATATAACTTATTTTGTATATATTGTAATATTGTAATATCAATAGCCTCGGTGGACATGGGGGGAGAGACAGAGAGAGCGCTGTGGTGTTTTTTTTTTTTTTTTTTTTTTTTTACCTGTGTTGTAAGTTATTTCACATTGCTGAGTGGCCGTGTATAGAAGTTGTAGAACAGAGACAATCTGTCGCGAGGAAAATAAGTCCATGCAGTATAGGATTAGGGAAGTCCAACGTTCTCTTCAGACGGTCATATTTTTGCTAGTGTATGCTATAAGCTGGTCTGCATCTGATTCAATGAATGAAGGAGGATGCGGCATTCCGGTCCATAGTCCTGAGTCCTGACTGCTCGCATTTAGACCACGTGTCGCCAATATTGTGTCCCGCGGGGCTCCTGTTCATAGCCCCCTCGCTGCATAGTCTAATTATCAGTGATGTTTGGAACTTATATGAGGGTTATAGATTTGATTTTACCACTCACAGATATCGGAAAAACACGATTTGTGTGGAAAAATTGAGAAAGAAATGATAACCTCCGGGAAGACGGGTCCCGGAGGATTTCCCGGGAGGGAAATTAAGTCAGTTGTACCCGGGCATCCCGGGAAACCGGGATCCCGGTATTAAACCCTAATCCATAATGAACCCTACCCCTCCCTCGCCTCATTCTATGTCTTTATAGCTCATAATCAAAGTATATTTATACCTTTTAAACAGTGTAATATTTCCACTTTTTAATGTCATTATTCAGACCGTTCCAAAGAGTTAGTCCACCATGTGAAATCCTCATAGTAGGACCAGCATGCCTTGTGTTCAGCTTTGAGGAGTGGGCCAAAGAGATTGGGAGGTTAAAACCCCCAAAATGCATAGAAAACTGTGTATTTTGTCACATTTACTGTATACCTATAGACCAGGGGTTTTCAACAGGTGGTCCGGGGACCACTAGTGGTCCCTGAGAGGATTCCAGGTGGTCCCCAGGCTAAATGATGGAAAGTTGGTTAACCAAATGTAACCCTTGAGATCGTAAAAATGAAACCAAATGGACCCTTGCGGGTCCATTTGGTTTCATTTTTACACTCTCAAGAGTTAAAATATTCATCATGTGAATTAGCCCAAGTCTACACAACTAGAGAATGTAGAAGATTAATGGTCATTTTGATCTGTATGTTTGACTGTTTTGTTTCCCAAATCCAGACTGGAATTGTGGACAAAAGCCAAAGAGATCTTTAGTTTTGGGCTCTGTGGGGCTGAAATGTCATCAAATGGTGGTCAGTGGCTCAAATTCTGAATAAATAGTGGGCCTTGGTGTCAAAAAGGGTTGAAAACCACTGCTTCATATGAAAAACTTTGGAGTTGCCCACCCTGCCATTCTTCCAGCCCACCCTAGTAGGGCTGGCTAAATCCGTCCCTGTTGAGGAGTGGGCCAAAGAGATTGGGAGGTTAAAACCCCCAAAATGCATATAAAACTGTGTATTTTGTCCCATTTACTGTCTACCTATAGACCTAACCCACACAATGATCTATCATGTATTTCCCTGTGTGTTAATGTGTTTACTGACCACACCACTGGACGCTGGTGCATGTTGTGAACAACACTGGTCAACAGATCAACTCATTGTGTTGCGTAGGAGCAGCTGGTCTCCTTCTAGTGCTCCTCGTTTGGAAGACAAACAGAGGCTTTTCTATGAGCACGTTGGCCCTGTGCATGTAGCATATTATCTGTTCACATAGGTAAGGCAGAGCCGCAGCTGTTTAAAGTCATATTATCTGTTCACATAGGTAAGGCAGAGCCGCAGCTGTTTAAAGTCATATTATCTGTTCACATAGGTAAGGCAGAGCCGCAGCTGTTTAAAGTCATATTATCTGTTCACATAGGTAAGGCAGAGCCGCAGCTGTTTAAAGTCATATTATCTGTTCACATAGGTAAGGCAGAGCCGCAGCTGTTTAAAGTCATATTATCTGTTCACATAGGTAAGGCAGAGCCGCAGCTGTTTAAAGTCATATTATCTGTTCACATAGGTAAGGCAGAGCCGCAGCTGTTTAAAGTCATATTATCTGTTCACATAGGTAAGGCAGAGCCGCAGCTGTTTAAAGTCATATTATCTGTTCACATAGGTAAGGCAGAGCCGCAGCTGTTTAAAGTCATATTATCTGTTCACATAGGTAAGGCAGAGCCGCAGCTGTTTAAAGTCATATTATCTGTTCACATAGGTAAGGCAGAGCCGCAGCTGTTTAAAGTCATATTATCTGTTCACATAGGTAAGGCAGAGCCGCAGCTGTTTAAAGTCATATTATCTGTTCACATAGGTAAGGCAGAGCCGCAGCTGTTTAAAGTCATATTATCTGTTCACATAGGTAAGGCAGAGCCGCAGCTGTTTAAAGTCCAGACGCTGCTGTTTTATTGCTCTCAAGCTCCATTTACACATTACTAATTATTCCTTCTAGTGTGTGGAGGTTTCTAGACCTGTCCTCCATGCTGTGGGTCTGCTGCCCTGTGTGTGTGTGTGTGTGTGTGTGCGTGTGCGTGTGCGTGTGCGTGTGCGTGCATGTGTGTGTGTGTGTGTGTGTGTGTGCGTGCGTGCGTGCGTGCATGTGTGTGCACTTTACAAATGTAAAGTAATTAATTCAGAGAGACAGTGACTTTAAAATGCCTCCTCATTGACCTCATATCACATCTTAGTATCGCAGGTGTTACTTGGAGAAAAGCGTCAAATATTACATACTAGTGAGGTGTAACTTGACCTTTTCTAGACCACACCCTTTGGGGCGGGGTTTAGTCACTGTCCAATGACAATCCAGATAGTTTAGCAACTGTTGCTATGCAGGTCAAGCTTTCCTCTGCTAACGTTCCTATTGGACAAGGACGGGTTGGGGGAGGAGCTTAGATTGTTTTAGAGACTTCTGGTTTGGGGTATTTTTTGTTTTCCTAGTTAGAAAGGTTTTCAAATGTAAACTGATACCCTGATGTTAAAGATTTAATCTCTGTCAACAAAAGGAAACAGTTAATAAAAAAAATCAAATCATGTTTAGTAAAAAGTGTGTCATTATGTCATGTTATGTCTCCTCCTACCCTAGACAGAGACTCATAACATAGACATTCTGCAAACTGTTAATACATACGTCAATCAGTCAATGGTGAAACACATTAGATTGTAGTGACCTATAATGTTCAATAGAGAGTGTGCAGGTGACATCATCGTACATCAGTTATGCAGGAACGTCCACTGAGTGGCAAAACAACTAGTTTCTGTCCTTGACAGCCCAAACATCCAAACAGAAAAGTACTATTTGTCTATTTGTATTAAACAACGTTAGACTGAGCAACATTACAGCTGTATGGAAAGAAGTTTTAGTTTCATAAAACGTTATGAACTACTTTCTGTCATGAAACAAAGTGTCAGAGTTTGGAAGCGCTCGTTATCAGTACAGCGACCTCCTGCTGCCTCCTGCATTATGTGCACATTCTAAACAGGTGGTGCGTCTGGGCTGTTGAGTGATGGACAACAAGCGCTTCCAAACTCCAGCACTTTAAAAAATAAATCACCTGCAATGAATGTGTTGACAGAAAGTCTCTCATAACATCTACAGTGGATTTATATTAAACAAACACATTGCAGATAGAAAGAGGATAATTCCAGCTTTCTGTACAGCTGTAATGTTGGTGAGTTTAACGTTATTTAATCCAATCAGATTATAGGACTGTTCAGTGTGGATGAATGGACTGTCTATGGGAAGTTACCACTCAGTCTAGATGAGGGGGCGTGGCCTGCTGGGGAAAACATGCACGTGCACACACTCTATACATCACCTTTACATCACTAAAAACTGTTACACAATTACAACAATAAAGACAAAGCAAAGATTAATGGGGAAAAGATACCATTTATTTATTTTAATAAAACAGTTATTTTCTGTATTCCGTGAGCACATTACTCCAAACAGAAGTGTCTTTTACAACAGTGGTTCTCAAAGTGTGGTCCGGGGACCCCCAGGGGTCATTGAGGGGGTTGCAGGGGGTCCCTCAGCAAAAATGATAGTTAACCAAATGGACCCTTACAGGTCTGTGACTCTGAGAGTGTAACACATGGAACCAAACGGGTCCATTTGGTTACGGCGGTCGTTGAAATGTGGTATAAAGTTTGAGAACCACAGTTTTACAAACCAGTTAAAACACTGTCCTAAAACTAAATGACACTTTTCATTGACAAAATGTAGATAAAAGTTGAATCCAGTGTAAAATGCAGATTTCCAACTGGTCACATGACAACATGTTGTTCTATGAAATACTACAGCTGTACTAATAAAAAATCCTTTACATTTTACACTGATAATATAAACACTGAGGAGCCTGTGTGTGTGTGTGTGTGTGTGTGTGTGTGTGTGTGTGTGTGTGTGTGTGTGTGTGTGTGTGTGTGTGTGTGTGTGTGTGTGTGTGTGTGTGTGTGTGTGTGTGTGTGTGTGTGTGTGTGTGTGTGTGTGTGCGCGTGCGTCTGCCTGCGTGTGCACGGCAAACATGTACATGTAATGTACGAGTATGTACACACACACACACACACACACACACACACACACACACACACACACACACACACACACGCACACACACACAACCTCCTCCTCCTGACTCACAGAGACACTGAGCCCCCCAACCCCACAGTGAATCCAGCACATAGAGGTCCAGTGAAGGTGGTGTGGAAGGTGTGCAGGTGTCTCAGTGTGTCAGAGGACACTGTGTAGAAGGACACAGTGCCAGCAGCATGGTCTACATACACTGATACTCTGTAGGAGGAGGAGGAGAGACTGACAGGGAGGACAGTGGTCTGCTTATTGTGATACACAGAGTAGCTTTTATTACCACCATCACAGACCAGACTCCAGGACTTATCATTGTGTCCAAACCAACTGTCACTACCCTCTGTGAGGTATTCTCTGTGTGCCACTGATACATAAACGTATCTACCACTACACTGTACCTCATAGTAACAGCGTTCACTCAGTGTCTCTCTGGACACCACCTGACAGTAGTCCTTAAATCTGCGTGGATGAGGAGGATAGTTCTGATCCTCTCCCACATATTCCACCTTCCTGTTGTTCTCAGACAGACGGAGGTTTCTGTGTGTTGTGTTTGGATCCAGTGTGAGTTCACACACATCTGATGAGAAGAACAACACACAATACAGCACCAGTTTACAATCACACATAATAATAAGTTAAAATGAATCCTTTACATCTAATCAGCAGTGTTGTAGTGGGACTTTTAGAAGTGGGGGGACGCCTCTTAAAGGGGAATTCCACCCATTTTCATGTTTTTTTTCTGAGAGCGTACAAATGTGAACCAAATGGACCCTAGCGGGTCCATTTGGTTCCATTTGGTTCCATTTGTGGGTCCATTTGGTTCCATTTGTATGAAAAAAAGGAAACTCATTAACATGGTGAAACACATCTTGATGATGTCATCAAGATGTACATTATTTCACCATGCTATTGATTTTTTTTAGACCACCATTTCTAGGAAACACAGAATGGGGTAACTTTTTTTTTTTTTTACCATGCCCACACAACATCTGTAAGGTATATTAATGACATAGTAAAATATTGAAATTGAGTGGAATTCCCCTTTAAGACACGTGCATGCACACTTGCATTTGCATGCACATTTGCGTGCACCTGCGCAACACACACAGACAAGTATAGCATATTGAGAAAGATTTGTTTACAATGCCTAATTGTATCCATAAAAGTAAATGACAAGACAAAAAACATAGGTAGGCCTACTTTTGCCCCAAAAATATTTTAGATGTGAGAAGTGGAGGGACGCCGTCCCCCCGCGTCCCCCCTCCACTACACCCCTGTATATAAAATATTTTAGATGTGAGAAGTGGAGGGACGCCGTCCCCCCGCGTCCCCCCTCCACTACACCCCTGGATATAAAATATTTTAGATGTGAGAAGTGGGGGGACGCCGCGTCCCTCCCCCCGCGTCCCCCCCCCCCCCCCCCCCCGTCCCCCCTCCACTACACCCTGTATATAAAATATTTTAGATGTGAGAAGTGGAGGGACGCCGTCCCCCCGCGTCCCCCCTCCACTACACCCCTGTATATAAAATATTTATATGAGAAGTGGGGGGACGCCGCCTCCCCCCCCCCCCCCCCCCCCTCCACTACACCCCTGTATGTAAAATATTTTAGATGTGAGAAGTGGAGGGACGCCGTCCCCCCGCGTCCCCCTGACACTACACCCCTGTATATAAAATATTTTAGATGTGAGAAGTGGAGGGACGCACACCCCCCCCTCCCCCCCTCCACTACACCCCTGTATATAAAATATTTTAGATGTGAGAAGTGGGGGGACGCACGCCCAGCCCCCCCCCCCCCCCCCCCCCCTCCACTACACCCCTGTGTACAAAATATTTATATGAGAAGTGGAGGGGACGCCGCCCCCCCCCCCCCCCCTCCACTACACCCCTGTATGTAAAATATTTTAGATGTGAGAAGTGGGGAGACGACCCCCCCCCCCCCCCCCCGCGCGCCCCCCCTCTACTACACCCCTGTATATAAAATATTTTAGATGTGAGAAGTGGGGGGATGCCCCCCCCCCCTCCACTACACCCCTGTATATAAAATATTTTAGATGTGAGAAGTGGGGGACCCCCCCCCCCCCCTCCACTACACCCCTGTATATAAAATATTTTAGATGTGAGAAGTGGGGGGACGCCCCCCACCCCTCCACTACACCCCTGTATATAAAATATTTTAGATGTGAGAAGTGGGGGGACGGGGGGACGCCCCCCCCCCCCCCCCCCCCCCCCTCCACTACACCCCTGTGTACAAAATATTTATATGAGAAGTGGAGGGACGCCGCCCCCCCCCCCCCCCCCCCCACTACAAAAATATTTATATGAGAAGTGGGGGGACGCCGCCTCCCCCCCCCCCCCCCCCCTCCACTACACCCCTGTATGTAAAATATTTTAGATGTGAGAAGTGGAGGGACGCCGTCCCCCCGCGTCCCCCTGACACTACACCCCTGTATATAAAATATTTTAGATGTGAGAAGTGGAGGGACGCACACCCCCCCCTCCCCCCCTCCACTACACCCCTGTATATAAAATATTTTAGATGTGAGAAGTGGGGGGACGCACGCCCAGCCCCCCCCCCCCCCCCCCCTCCACTACACCCCTGTGTACAAAATATTTATATGAGAAGTGGAGGGACGCCGCCCCCCCCCCCTCCACTACACCCCTGTATGTAAAATATTTTAGATGTGAGAAGTGGGGAGACGACCCCCCCCCCCCCCCCCCCCACGCGCCCCCCCTCTACTACACCCCTGTATATAAAATATTTTAGATGTGAGAAGTGGGGGGATGCCCCCCCCCCCCTCCACTACACCCCTGTATATAAAATATTTTAGATGTGAGAAGTGGGGGACCCCCCCCCCCCCTCCACTACACCCCTGTATATAAAATATTTTAGATGTGAGAAGTGGGGGGACGCCCCCCACCCCTCCACTACACCCCTGTATATAGAATATTTTAGATGTGAGAAGTGGGGGGACGGGGGGACGCGCCCCCCCCCCCCCCCCCCCCCTCCACTACACCCCTGTATATAAAATATTTTAGATGTGAGAAGTGGGGGGACGGGGGGACGTGCCCCCCCCCCCCCCCCCTCCACTACACCCCTGCTAATCAGTGAACTAATAAACTACAGAGTGTGTTTTTATGTTGTGTGAATGTGAGTATGAATGGAGGTTTATGATTGGACAAAAAGGGCTGCAAGGAGGATCCTCCACAGTGATTGGCTGGGAGGAAGGAAGAAGAAGGAGAGAGAAGAGAGAAAAAAGAGAAGAGCAGATTACTGTGTTACTGTGGACACTGTATAAGTGTTAATTGGTAATATTAGACGTTAGTGTGACGGTGCACAAACGAAGGGACAAGAGAGTCCAGAGTTGTCCAGAGGAGTGTGGAGTGAACCAGGAGGAACAACGGGAGTCACCGTTGTCCAGACGTCGGTGTGGAGGAGACTGTTCTGTACCGGGAGCCTAACGCTGTTCATAACGTTGGCCAGGAGGGGGCACCGCCGCACACGTCCCCACATACCTCACCACAGGTGGACAAACGGTCGTGACTGATTTAGTTTTTTTTTTTTTTTTGTATTTTTTTGTTATTCCGTGGCATCATTTTGTGACCATGGCATGCGTTGGCATAATGGTTAAAGGACAACTTTAGCCTGGCCTAACCTGAAATGAGTTGTCATCCCCGGCCCCTCCCCCTACCGCCCCTCCACTGCTGTGATACGTCACATCATTTGGAGCCATAAGTCAATATATAAGTATAAGTCAAGATCTATATAAGTCAAGATCTTCATCAGGTCAAGACCTGATGAAGATCTTGGCGATCGAAACGTTGTCTCTCTAACAATAAAGATAGTCTTTTGTACCAGTGGTGTGCAGGCCCCATCTCTTATCCGCTGGAGTCTATTTTAGGCCAGCACCCAGTCGATGTGCGTATTCTATGTTCACTCCAAAACTAGATCAACACTCAGTAGAGTGCAAACTTCCTTATTGCGCACAAGTAGGCCATGGCCTATTACTTGTGCGTGAGTGGAGCGAGCTAATGATATTAGCTATTAGTTTTTTTTTTGCGTCTTTTGCATCAAATTACTTGAAGTAAGGAACAAGATAAAACAAAATATAGACTTACACTTCTTCACTCCTCCTGGTTTCAGCCAACACTCTCCACTGTGGTCCATACTGTAGTTGTAAGAGAGACAGACTTATTTAACACCATTATTACCACCATTATATCCTTCTCTAAAGCTAGTAGATCATATTGTGTTCCTCTCAAGAGCTAGTAGATCACATTATGTCCTTCTCTAAATCATGGAGTATAAGTCTCTCATACCTCAGAGTGTCCAGTCTGTAGTGTGGATCCTTCACAACAGCAGAGAGCATCTCTTCTCCTGATTCTCCTGGATGATTGAAGCTCAAGTTCAACTCTCTCAAATGGGAAGGGTTGGAGCGCAGAGCTGAGGTCAGAGAAGAACAGCCTTTCTCTGTGACCAGACATCCTGACAAACTACACACACACACACACACACACACACACACACACACACACACACACACACACACACACACACACACACACACACATTAAAGATTAGATTTTTCTACATTCTCTTCTGTTGAAATTAGGAACACTTTAGCTTTTATTTAAACACAGTTATACTGACTTGAGAGACTCCAACATGCAGTCTGGACTCCTCAGTCCCACAGCCAGAAGTTTGACTCCAGAGTCCAGAGTCCTGAAGGTCATTATTGCTCAAGTCAACTTCTCTCAGACTAGAGCTGGAGCTGAGAGCTGATGATAACTCCTGACAGCATCTCTCTGACAGGTTACAGCCACTCAGCCTGAAGAAAAAGAGTGGGACAGCATTTATTAATTTGATTTTCCGGTGAAGAAAGAAAGATCATAACATATACTGAATATCTCCAGTCACAGTGAACCTACAAAGCTTTCTTGGATGCCTTGAGCATGGGTATAAGCTTCAAAAGATCCTCCTCTGAAGCTGAGTATTTCTTCATGTCAAACACGTCCAGGTCCAGTTCAACTTCTCTCAGACTAGAGCTGGAGAGGAGAACTGATGCTAGCTCCTGAAAGCATCTATCTGACAGATTGCAGCCACTCAGCCTGAGGAAACAATGGTGGAGCATTTATTAATTGTTTTTCTGTTAAAGAAAGAAAATAAATGAAATATATCCAGTTATCAGTGAACCTACAGAGCTTTCTTGGAGGCTTTCAGCACGGGCATCAGCCTCAGAAGAGCCTCCTCTGAAGCAGAGTATTTCTTCAGGTCAAACACATCCAGTTCCTTTCCTGAAGACAGCAAGATGAAGACCAGAGCTGACCACTGAGCAGGAGAGAGCTTGTCTGTGGAGAGACGTCCTGATGTCAGGTACTGTTGGATGTCCTCCTCTAGAGAATGATCATTCAGCTCATTCAGACAGTGGAACAGATTGATGCTTCTCTCTGGAGATGGATTCTCTGCGATCTTCTCCTTGATGTATTTGACGGTTTCATTATTTGTCTGGAAGGTGTTTCCTGTCTGTATCAGCAGCCTTTGTAGGAGTTTCTGATTGGTGTCCAAAGAGAGGCCCAGCAGGAAACGCAGGAACAAGTCCAGGTGTCCATTTGGACTCCTTAAGGCCTTGTCCACAGCACTTTGGTAGAGCTGATGAATCTTAGCTTTCGGTGTAAATACCTTGGACCAGTTGGAGGTCTTTTGTGGTTTTGCCAGTAGGTTGACACCATCCTTGACGAAGGACACAAAGACATGAACAGCAGCCAGAAACTCCTGGACACTCAGATGGACGAAGCAGAACACTGTGTCTACGTGCAGCCCTCTCTCCCGTTTAAAGATCTGTGTAAACATTCCAGAGTACACAGAGGCGTCTTGGACATCAATGCCACACTCTCTCAGGTCTGCTTCATAGAAGATCAGGTTGCCTTTCTCTAGCTGTTTGAATGCCAGTTTTCCCAAAGCCAGAATGATCTTGGTGTTCTCTGGAGTCTTGTCAGAATGTGTCTGAGCTACGTCGTGATATTTCACACTCTTCTGCCTGAACAGAACCAGCAGGAAGTGGAGATACATCTCAGTCAGGTACTTTGGCAGTGATCCTTTCACATCTGTCTTCAACAGGACCTCTAGGACTGTGGCGGTGATCCAACAAAAGACCGGGATGTGACACATGATGTGTAGGCTTTTGGATTGCTTGACGTGGGAGATGACCGGGCCTGCCATCCTCTCATTGCTGAATTTCTTGACAAAGTACTCTTCCTTCTTCAGGTCAGTGAATCCTCTCACCTCTGTCACCCTGTCAACATAAGTGGTTGGGATCTGATTGGCTGCTGCAGGTCGTGTGGTTATCCAGATGCGAGCAGAGGGAAGCAGGTTGCCTCTGATGAGGTTTGTCAGCAACACGTCCACTGAGGTTTGTTTGTTGACATCTGTTACTATCTCAGCATTCTGGAAGTCCAGAGGAATCCTCAGTTCATCTAATCCATCAAGGATAAACATGACTCGGAACTCCTTCAAGCTGCAGATGAGTGGTTTCATGATCCCACCAAAGAAATGATGAAGGAGTTCCACCAAGCTGTACTTCTCCTTCATCAGGTTCAGCTCTCGGAAAGTGAGTGGAAATAAGAAGTGGATGTTCTTGTTGGCTTTGTCTTCTGCCCAGTCCAGAGCATACTTCTGAGCTAACACCGTTTTACCGATGCCGGCCACTCCCTTTGTCATCACCGTTTTGATTGGTCCATCTTGTCCAGGTAAGGGTTCGTACATGTCTTCACAGCTGACTGGTGTCTCACTGGCTGGTGTCCTGGAAGCTCTTTCAATGAGTCTGACTTCATGTTCTTCATTGACGTCTCCACTGCCTCCCTCTGTGATGTAGAGCTCTGTGAAGATCTGCTTCAGAAGGGTTTGGGTTCCCTCTTTAGAGATCCACTCAGACACATTCTGACACTTCTTCTTCAGGTCAGACTTCAGTTGTCGTTGACTGACAGGAGCAAGAGTTTCTACATGACCAAAAAACGGAAGACACAAGTCAGTATATATGTTAACTTTAACGTGACCTCCCAGATAGTAATAAAAAAATAATTGCCATTACATCGTTATTAACACTTTAAATACTTTATTTCCACAGCTTACTACTCCTACTCTTACTCATCATCAGGGTGTCAGCCAGATCTTCCATCTTCAGACTCCTCAGGAGGGTCAGTGTGATCTTCAGAGCTCCCTCTGTGATGCTTCTCTCCTCCTCCCCCTCCTCCCCCTGACTCTCTAAGCATTCTGGGTAATCTGTTGTCAGAAGCCTGTGGAACCTTTTCATCTCTTTCTTCACAAGTGTTACGAGTTTATTTTCAAGCCCCTGAAACACATAATATAATAAACTCTCTTATTTACTGAGTGATTGATTGATTCATTAATCCATTCATCCATCCTTGGCGCAGATCAAGGGTTGGGTTGATTATAACTCCATGCTTAATACTGGAGGATCCTCCAGTATGCCAATCTAAGAGTGTAAAATGTAATAAATGCGTATAAAATTCATCGTAAATTAATTAATTTGTGCTCCTCATGTTGTAATGCAGCAGTTTTGCAATAGTTTCTCCAATAAATGTCACTGTTTCGCTACTTCACATGTTAAATGAAGGAAGGATATGCTTTAACTGATCATTTAAAACAAATGGAGGAGCTGAAGGATCAGCTATCAGGTGGTCTTTACTACAACACTAGTTCATTGACGTACCTTAAATATGGAGTCCAGCTCTGTTTGATGTTCCTGAGCTGACTGACCACTGGAACCCTGCTGAGATATCTGCTGCTGGTCACTGTGGAAGACACACACACACACACACACACACACACACACACACACACACACACACACACACACACACACACACACACACACACACACACACACACACACTTAAACAGGATGTATCAAATCCACTGAATATTTGTTTTGTTTTAGGGTGTCTGGGGTGTCCAAAAATGCTTCTCTGCGCCCCCAAAATTCCATGGTGTAGGGCCCCTGGGCCATAATTTCTAGACATGTCTATTTATGCATACACTTGTATGGTACAGAACAGTGAAGTCCTTACACCACAAAGCAAAAGACCAAACTCTTACCCTAACGCCCGATGCAAAACCCTACTCTTACCATACTCACCTAACCTAAACCTCAACCTAACCCTAATAAACTATACCCTGTGGTGTTTTCTGATAGTTTTACACACTGACCTCTGATGAGTAGAGTGCTGTCCATCTTTGAAGTTAATCCCTTCTCCCTTAGACCGGTCACTCTTCATGGAGACACAGCTGGGTACAGGAGACCCTGATCTGTGATGATCAACCCTGAAACCATGACAACCATCATAACAAACATACATCCACACATTGTGCACGAGTAGAAGGGGTCTAGGTTTAGGTGCTATTACAAGATATTCTTTTCTTGTACCGTACTAGCACATAACTAGATCTGCGCCCCTTCGGGGCACAGGTCTCCACCGGCTCAGATCACGTCACCCTGTGAGGGCAACAGTCACCCCCACAGGGTGCACCCCTGCGGTAACAGTCACTGGCGGTGACTATGTTTCACCCCATGCAGTCAACTGTTAGGTCACCCTGCGGGTGACGTAACAGGCGTGTGGACAGATGGACGCGTGCGCAGACGGACGGACAGGGGGCGAAACATAGTCACCACCTTACGGTAGAGAGAATAAAATACATGTCTGTGCTACTCCAGTGTTCTCACCGCCTCCTGCTAGATATTAAATCACTTGTAATTGTACAACTTGTCAATGTATTGACAAGTTGCTAGTTCTCACCACTTGTCCACAGGAGACTTGCTAAAAATACAGTGACACTATAGTTTAAAAAACACCCAATCAAATCTAAAGAATGAATACAGTCAAATACTATTTACAGAAAAATGACAATACCCATTAGATAACCTTAAATATAAAGATTTGTCTGTGTGTGCATGAGGCTGGAAAGAGTTACCTAAAATGTGAGTGAGTTATGATTATGAGCTGTCTAATGATGTTCTGCGTGTAACAACAGGTCAATACAACATGATAAGTGTCATAATAGTGCGGTGCCATATGTGGAGGTAATCAGGGAACCTTTTGGGTAAAGTCTTGGACTATGGGTTAAGGATGCAACAGAAAAATCCCCAAGGGTGAATGTAAGGTCAGGTTTTCACCTGGCCAAAAATCTTTTGGTCTATCCTCATCTTATGTCTGTCTTATGACAGTTTTCATGTTTTTAATTCAGTAGGCCTGTCAAACTCCATTTTGATAGATTCATCAAAAACACCCAACCTTTTTCTGGGGATTGTGTCTGCGAGGGGCCATGTTTTTGTTAATTTACTATTTTCATTGTGCTTACTGTAGTTAGACATTAAACCTTATGATTGTAGGAGTTGTTTAATCATGTTATGTATCAAAGTCTAACAATATCAGGTTGGTTTCAAGTCGACATGATAACAGAGGTGGTTTTACTGCTTGTAAATCAATGTTTGTGCATTTCATCGTCCACGTGATAGTTTGCTGGAGGGGTTATGACCATGCCAGGAAGGTCCTATACGCGTAACTCTGGAGTCAACTAGCTGATCAATAAAGATAGAGATATGATTAGAACAGCATAGTGGTCACCTTCTGCTTTAAACAATGCAGTTTGACTGCAGCAGAACACACAGAATAAGAAGTGAAGGATTAATTGATGTTTCTCCATAATACAGGCACATGGGCACAATTAACTGATATTTATTTAGGACCATTGGAGTATATTATAATGCAACTAATTACCATGTGGTGTTTTCTGATAGTTTACACACTGACCTCTGATCAGCAGAGTGCTGTCCATCTTTGAAGTTAATCCCTTCTCCCTTAGACCAGTCACTCTTCATGGAGACACAGCTGGGTACAGGAGACCCTGATCTGTGATGATCAACCCTGAAACCATGACAACCATCATAATACACATACATCCACACATTGTGTACGAGTCGAAGGGGTCTAGGTTTAGGTGCTATTACAAGATATTCTTTTCTTGTACTAGCACATAATACAATACATGTCTGTGCTACTCCAGTGTTCTCCTGTTAGATACGTATTAAATCACTTGTAATTGTACAACTTGTCAATGTATTGTGTTAACACCTGCTAGATCTCAACCCCTTTACCAGAGGAGAATTTGCTAAAAATACAGTGACACTATAGTTTAAAAAACACTCAATCAAATCTAAACAATGAATACAGTCTAATACTATTCACAGCAAAATGACAATACCCATTATATAACCTCAAATATAAAACGTTGTCTATGTGTGCATATGGCTGCAAAGAGTTTCCTAAAATGTGAGTTAGATATTAAACTTTATGATCATGAGCTGTTTAACCATGTTCTGTGTCAAAGTGTAAGAACAGGTGAATACAACATGATAAGTTTGAAAATAATAAGAGCTGTGTCATATTGTGGAGGTAATCAGCCAACCTTTTGGGCAAAGTCTTGGGTTGTCGATGCTACAGAAAAATTACCAAGGGTGAATGTAAGGTCAGGCCAAAAAGCTTTTGGTCTGTCGTCATCTTATATCTAATGTTAACACTCCGATTTAGTATGCAACCCTTTGTAATTTCAATGATAGATTCATCAAAAACACCCAACCCTTTTTCTGGTGATTTTTTTCCCTGTGTTTTTTTTGGTAATTTACCATTTTCATTGTGCTTACTGTAGTTATACATTAAACCTTATGATTGTAGGAGTTGTTTAATCATGTTCCCTATCAAAGCCATCATGCCTGACGAAGACCATGTAGGGTCGAAACGTATCTACTCCTACAATAAAGTTTCCTGGGAGCTACTATACGGTGTGCGAATTATTTTCTCTTTTTGCACGTTCGACTTTTTCTAGTTCAGCACCTGTGAAATTTATTAGAGATGTGCGTACTCCACCTTTGTTTCAGTCCCTATCAAAGCCTAACAATATCAGGTTGGTTTCAGGTAAACATGATAACAGATGTGGTTTTACTGGTTGTAAATCTATCTGTAAATGCGTGTGTCCTTGTGAGAGTTTGCTGGAGGGGGTGTGACCATGCCAGGAAGGTCCTATACGCTTAACTCTGGAGTCAACTGGCTGATCAACAAAGATAGAGATATGAACAGCATAGTGGTCACCTTCAGCAGCAGAGCACACAAAATAAGAAATGAAGGATTGTTAGGATGTTTCTTCATAATACAGTCACATGGACACAATTAACATCTGATATTTATTCAAGACCATTGTAGTATATTATAATGCAACTATTTACCATGTGGTGTTTCTCAGTTTTCCACACTGACCTCTGATCAGTAGAGTGCCGTGCATCTTTGAAGTTAATCCCTTCTCCCTTAGACCGGTCACTCTTCATGGAGACACAGCTGGGTACAGGAGACCCTGATCTGTGGTGATCAACCCTGTAGCCATGACAACACAACAATCAAATTGAAATGTATTAATTAGGATGCAGACCATCTTAAAAGACGTTGTGTCAACATTTGATCAAAATGTGAATGTGTATGATTACAAATACATCACAATCTGTGCAGATGTTTTACTGTGAATATATCAATAAAAGCCGGCTCTGGCCATACAGGCCTAGAACTGGTTTGGTCTGGCAGTAGATCTGGTCCCTGGACCACACTCTGAGAACCACTGACTGAGTCCATACAGGCCTAGAACTGGTTTGGTCTGGCAGTAGATCTGGTCTCTGGACCACACTCTGAGGACCACTGACTGAATCCATACAGGTCTAGAACTGGTTTGGTCTGGCAGTAGATCTGGTCCCTGGACCACACTCTGAGGACCACTGACTGAATCCATACAGGCCTAGAACTAGTTTGGTCTGGCAGTAGATCTGGTCCCTTGACCACACTCTGAGGACCACTGACTGAATCCATACAGGTCTAGAACTGGTTTGGTCTGGCAGTAGATCTGGTCCCTGGACCACACTCTGAGGACCACTGACTGAATCCATACAGGTCTAGAACTGGTTTGGTCTGGCAGTAGATCTGGTCCCTGGACCACACTCTGAGGACCACTGACTGATTTCACCAGTAGTGTCAGCTGATGACAATCACATTCTGTTCAATATGTGACCATTTAAGATGTTAAACTTTATGATTCTATGAGCTGTTTCACCATGTTGATCACTGTCTCAAAGCACACACTTTATTTTGACGGTACACAGGTCAGTGAGGTCACCATGGGAAAAGAGACCTGGGTTGGTCTTATTGAATTCTGCTTAAATAAAATAAAAGGTTTAATTTAAAGCTCTGTTCCCTCAAACTACATAAGACTATACATTATAGCATTACATAATGCACAACTCCTGATTTTCACATTTCCCCACAGTTGAAAGAGTGAATAAATATGAATCATTTAACACTGACCCTGTAGTTGGTTGATCAGGATCCATGTTTCTGCTTTGTAACTCACTGTGGATGACAGCATCTGATAAACAACAACAAAACAACATTTTAACTCACTGTGGACGACAGCGTCTGATAAACAACAACAAAACAACATTTTAACTCACTGTGGACGACAGCGTCTGATAAACAACAACAAAACAACATTTTAACTCACTGTGGACGACAGCGTCTGATAAACAACAACAAAACAACATTTTAACTCACTGTGGACGACAGCATCTGATAAACAACAACAAAACAACATTTTAACTCACTGTGGACGACAGCGTCTGATAAACAACAACAAAACAATATTTTAACTCACTGTGGACGACAGCGTCTGATAAACAACAACAAAACAACATTTTAACTCACTGTGGACGACAGCGTCTGATAAACAACAACAAAGCAACATTTTAACTCACTGTGATAGGCTGTGATGATATGATATGATTGATATTCTAATCTAGTTATTTCCCACAGCATTGTGTTCTATAGACTATGTCAATCTTAAACCTGGTCATAAGGTCCGGTAATCCTTTAGTGTATTATTTTTGGACAGCGATTTAGGTAATTAACACTTTTATGACTATATGACAAATGTTTTACTGAGTGTTCATTGTTACTGGGATTGTTTTTAAATTAAAAAAGAGAGAAGGTTGAGATTTAAGCATGAGAAAAAATGAGAAAATGCTTGTTATTAACAAGATTCTTTTTGCTACTGATTTAGTTAGTAAAATCTAAGCTTTTTTGCTACTGATTTAGTTAATAAAATCTTTCTTTATCCAAAACAGGTATAACATTAGATTTTTCTGAAAAAGACAAAAAAAAAAAAAAGACAAAAAAAAAATGCACCTTTTTATTTATATCACATATTATACACATTACACTGCAATAACACTGTTCTTAGAATAGGTTAGATGGCAACTTATGGTACATATATTTCATGTAAATGTTTTGGGGAATAATTTTATTACCTCAGTTGCCAAAAATAATACATAGACAACTATTTTTCGACACTACAGGATAACCAATCAGATTTAAGATTGTTTTAGTTTAGTTGTGTAGTTGTTTGTAAACAACTACACAACTAAACTAAAATAATTAGATGAATTCCAATTCTAATGATTAAATGTGTGCATTAATGTGCTGAGGATGAATGATGAACATTCATCACTGTGTTTCACATTTCATTTCAACAGTCAATCACTTCATCACAGTCTATAGAACACAATGCTGAGGAAAATAACTAGAATAGAATATCATTAATAATCAATAACTGGACCAGACAGTTATCTCAACCATCTGGTCACTATAGGCTGCTGCAGTGTTGTTCTAGTCGACTAAAACTAAAAATGTTTGTCGACTTTTTTCACTTGAAGACTAAATAAAAACAGAAATAAAATGATCTACAACTATAACATAATAAATAGACAATTTCATCACAATATATATATATATATATATATATATATATATATATATATATATATATATATATATATATATATATATATATATATATATATATATATATATATATATATAATAATATAGACAATTTCGTCAACAAATGCAAACTAAAGTATGGTGACTAAGACTAAATATAATTACAATTTCGTCAAATAAATAAAAACTATACTAAAATACTAGGACTAGTGGACTAGAGATCCAGTAGACTAGAGTGATGACAAGCAATTTTGTTTCTAAATGACTTCTATATGATCTATTCTATATTCAATATCAATATCAATATTCAATATTTCTGCGACTTGTTCTGGTTCCAAATACATTTTCTGATTCAATCAAAACATGTTCCATTCCTCAATGTATTCCTTACAATTGTGTTCTTAATCAAAAAGATGACAGAAAATGTGAAATATTTTTAGATGCTGACCAAAAAATTAAAGTGCAAAAATAATAACTAAAAGCCTAAAATATCAAGGTTTTCGTTGACTAAAACTAAATAAATGTAGGAGTTCATAGATTAAGATTAGACTAAAATTATTGACTTTTATTCAACTAAAATGTGACTAAATAAAAATAGGATATGTTTGAGTAAATATTATAAAAACTACCAACAGTGATGGAAACTGGACTAAGACTGAGACTAAATTTTAAAATACTGGTCTGCTGAGCCAGGCTGACGGCGTGCCGCGGGTTCAACTCCCGATCCCCAGGGCTTTAGCTGCTTGTCTTCCCCCCACATCTCTGTCAACATTTACTGTCAAAATACTTTAATCTGTCAATAAAGGCAGAAAAACACCCAAAACACAGCTTTAAAAAATAAAGTAGAATCAATAACTATTTCCAGCTTGTAGTTTGGATATTTTCACTATTATTTCACAACCCTGATGTGACCTGAGTTATAAAATCATGATTAATCCATTTGTTGATTAAAACAAAGTATTAAAATAAATTGCTGCTCGATTATTACTGAATACATTGACAAAGTAATAGATTGAATAATACTAATAAAATAATTGACTGTCACACAAATAGTAATAAAATGTTATTTCAGTACCTGTTCATGTTGTCGATGCCGACGGTTTGATTCCCTGACAGCCCACTGTACTGATGATGTGGAAGATATGACCAGAGAGAGAGAGAGAGAGAGAGAGAGAGAGAGAGAGAGAGGGAGAGGGGGAGGGGGAGAGGGAGAGGGAGAGAGAGAGAGCTACAGTGTAATGATGGTGTGACTGATACAGTGTGTTGAGTACAAGGTACAACTTCACTGAGCTCTTTATGATGCTGATAACTCATTAACTATGAGACACTTTTTTATCATTTTATTTCCAGAATAAAAGCACATCCTGTGGACAATAAAACACAAAGCAACAACTAGGAGACAGAGAACAGAACATGAAGTCCTTTTTTGTTCTACTGCTGTACACCCCACACCCACGCAGCTGGTTATTATTGTCCTGTCCTCTGTTCTGTTGCTGTTTATTCACACATATGGGGATCATACACAGTATGTCACGTCACATCCACCATTCCTAGATGCTTTCTGGTTGTCATGGTGACGCATAGAATTAAACATCATAGAACAGCTATAGCACCACAAGAGCCAGTTCCAGGAAGTAGATTCCTCTTGACACTATGACCCCGTTTACATGCACAAAATGTATTGGGAATGAAGGCGTCCATTCCAGTCATCAGAATAGAAATGTCCATGTAAACACCTGATTGGGAATAGAATATCCCATTCAGAATGAGTTTTCATTGGGGTCAGGAGAGCTGCTATATAGACCTACCATAGAAACACTTCATTCTGAATGCCTTAGGGTGACCACATCCAAAGCTGTTCATTTGAGGGGACAGAAGAATTGCATGTGTGGGACGAGTGTGGAAACGTTACGGGACCAAACACTGGGTTTTTTACATCTTGATGTCATATTCCAGGGGTTTTCAACCTTTTTCATACCAGGGCCCACTATTTATTCAGAATTTCAGCTGCGGACCACCATTTGATGACATTTTAGCCCCACAGACCCCGAAAACTAAAGATTTCTTTTGCTTTGTGTATAGACATCAGTTGTGTAGACTTGGGCTAATTCAGATGGTGAATATTTTAACTCTTGAGAGTGTAAACATGAAACCAAATGGACCCGCAAGGGTCCATTTGGTTTCATGTTTACGCTCTCAAAGAGTTACACCTGGTTAACCAACTTTCCAAAATTTCTCCTGGGGACCACCTGGAATCCTCTCAGGGACCACTGATGGTTAGGGTGACCAGATCCCAACTCACCAGATGTGGGACAAACATTGTGTTTGTGTGGGACAATGTGGGACACATGCGGGGTCGTGTCGGACTGTCGCACAAATGAATAAATAGTACCCAATTTAGGTGTTTCTACTCTTCTCTTCACATACCACCACTATAGTTTGCCATTTGTTTCATCCACTAATAAGAGGCACTTAACAGAAATGTTTTTAAATTAACCATTTAGTGGACATTTACCTACAAACTATACACCTGGACAATATAACTGGACCAGGGCCAAAGCAACCAATAACAAACTAATAAAGACATATTAATCAATGTATCTTCCTCCTAACAAAGACAACTACTGCAAGTCTGAAATTGTGGAGGCACACAATGAATGAAATAAATAAAACCAGAAACATAAATAAAAGTTTGGTTAGCATTGGAGCCATCAAATTGTAAATGTTTGTCATAGCAGCATGAATAGGCTATGCACTTTTAGGTTTTGTCCATCACAAACCAAATGGACCCTTATGGGTCCATTCTGGTTTCATTTTATGCTCTCAAAGAGTTACAGATATACAAGGGTCCATTTGGTTGCCAATGGTCGTTTCTAGGAAGGAAGGAGGAATCTATCATAGGAGGAAAAATGGTGAAAAACAAGGGTTTTATCTCTGGCGCCTGTCAACCAATTTCACACCAACTCACCAGCACTTTCACTAATTTTGGCGCTAGGGGGGTCTGGAAAAAAAGCTAAATATAGCGACAAATGCGTCAAGTTGGCAACACTGGTAAACAGTAGATAGTTCAACTGCCGTTACCTTGTCTGTGTTCGAATCTTGTTTTGGTCGAGCAAGACGTTGCTTGTGAGTCTCACATTGTATTCACCCCCCTGTATCACTGACTCACTGCAGCAGACACCACAGTAAACTCGCATCGCATTTCACTGGTTTCACCCAGGAATACATGGTCTCCCAGTCCTTATTACTATATTTACTTTTTTTTTGTTTCGTTCGGCTCGTCCTTGTTTCTTTTCTTTCATGTATTCATTCATTGCAACGCACGCAGCTAACACGTTGTGAGACAGTGATGTTGTGTTGTGGTGTGTGGTGGGCGTTTACTAGTATGCGCATTGATTTCCCAACACGGAGTATCCAAACTCCAGTTTGTCCCTATACAGGGCATTCAAACTTGGACACCTCAATGTCGCGCCGCTTATACCGAGAATACAGACGGAGTTACCCATCTCCGTTCACTTCATGGGGTCAGTCCAATGGCGGCTGTTCTACATAGACTTCTATGGGAACAGGGACAGCAAATAAAACCGTGTCTCTCACACAAACACACACACATCCCGCCCCTTTCCCATTTGGACAGGCTTCGCTGCTCACAGGCAGGCTGCCGCCGACCAGTGTTGACACAATATTTTGCGAATTTGCGCAAATTATGAAAACTACAGCTTGTCAATCAAAATGCGGGACAAAGTCTCAATCGGCGGGACGCCTTAAAAGACAGTGAAATGCGGGACAATCCCGCACAAATCGGGACATCTGGTCAGTCTACTGATGGTCCCCGGACCACCTGTTGAAAACCCCTGTCATATTCAAAAAGGATTTCAATTCAAATACAGCATAAAATATCTGATCTACAAACTCAAAACGCGTCACATTGTGAGACGTTTTGAGCTTGTAGATCAACTATTTTTGCTAGGACAGTACAAGTAGTTGTGTCCTCTCTGGAGTGAGTGTGGAAATACTTGTGGGGTGGTTTTAACAGACTTGAAAACACATCTGTAAAAAGAAAAGAGACAACAGAAAGCCACCTGTTATGTCATTTGAACACTGATGCCTGTCAGTCACAGTGTGGGACAGGGTCTCAATTTGTGGGACACCTAAAATCCTCTTGGAAATGAGGGGCTGTCCCACGCAAAGAGGGACATCTGGTCACCCTACTTGGACTATAGGCAGATTGTATTGGTCATGTCCAGCATGTAGACGCCTGGGGAATGAGTTCCATGTTCCATGGAAACAGTTGGCTAGAAATCTGAATCCATTTAGTGCATGTAAACAAGGTGTATAAAACCCTGCAGGGGTTGTCATTTCCTATCCTCTTTAAACTATCCTTGAAAAGGAACAGGAAGTAGAACCCTCTTGACACTATAGAGCTGAGCAGTCCCGCCCCCTGGTGACGTCGCCCCTGTTCCAGAAATGCATTCCCCATTCATTTTTCGAAAATGATTTATATAAAGACGATTACGCCGTGGACAAAGCCAACTCGGGTCATGACAAATCATGACAACACACACAATCTTTTTGGACAATCAAATAACTTCTCAGATTTAAACCGGAACAAAAAGTGTTGTATCCTGCCGTTTTTTACTTCTTGCTAATTAGATATTGTATCATAATATTGTGGTGGCTGTCATGATTTGTCACGAGTTGGCTTTGTCCACATCATAATCGTCTTTATATTAACCATTTTCTAAAAGTCTATGAGGAAAATGAATGAGTATTCCATTTCTGGAACACGGTGAGGTGATGAAAGGGGCGGGACTGCCCAGCTCTATAAAAGGAACAGGAAGTTGGGCGCCGAGCTGCTAGGTTCCATGAGGCTGTGGAGGACTCTGTGTTTGCTGCTTTCTTTGTTTTACAAACCGTGTCTTTTAAGACACTCTAAGTTCATTCAGAACGGACTTAAACAACATAATACAGATTGACTAAAGAACCTGCAGCGTCTGGGACGGAGGAATGTTTGGTCGGCTGTACTGAAGCTTTGACACACTATTGATTTGTTTGGTAGCAAACAAACAACAAACAAAGAGCAGCTGGAGAAGTCTCCTAACTTAAAGGTTGGGTGAGCTGGACTTTTTTTGTTCCTTCTTGCAATGCATTGATGTTTTGTTTTGGTTTTGTTTACAACTTTTTGGGACTAGCATGAGATGAGATTTATTTTCAATACTACTTGGATTACTCTGACTCTTTGGATACCTGGAATACTGTTATTACTTTAGTGGAAATACTTTGTATGTAGTAGGCCTACTCAGTTAAAAGACATTGAGAGGAAATGATTTTGATCATTTATTTGCATTTAGTTTTTGTTTTGGTTAAACTCTACATAAAATAAAGTACATTGAGAGTTAAAAGTGACAAGTTCTATGTGTGAGGAATCAGCTGACTTCTCAATCCAATGAGAATTTACAATTTAGGCATTTAGCAGACACTCTTAATCCAGAGAGATTTACATTAAGTAAAAACATTGCAATTCATCATACAGATTAGAGTTTAGAATTTCAGCAGAATTTACAATACACTTTACAAAATGCAATGTAAGCACTAAAACATGGTAACACATTAGACATCCTATTTAAGTCACTGCTATCTCAGTCTAATGAGGTTCTATCTAAACCACCAGTAACTAGGATACTTCAAGTACTATGGCTTGGTATGCACTACAAGTGCTATGGGCTGAGATGGAGTCTGAAGAGGTGTGTTTTCAGACTGCGGTGGAAGATAGGGAGTGAGTCTGTGGTTCTGATTGCAGTGGGAAGTTCATTCCATAGTTTAGATAGGGAGTGAGTCTGTGGTTCTGACTGCAGTGGGAAGTTCATTCCATAGTTTAGATAGGGAGTGAGTCTGTGGTTCTGACTGCAGTGGGAAGTTCATTCCATAGTTTAGATAGGGAGTGAGTCTGTGGTTCTGACTGCAGTGGGAAGTTCATTCCATAGTTTAGATAGGGAGGGAGTCTGTGGTTCTGACTGCAGTGGGAAGTTCATTCCATAGTTTAGATAGGGAGTGAGTCTGTGGTTCTGACTGCAGTGGGAAGTTCATTCCATAGTTTAGATAGGGAGTGAGTCTGTGGTTCTGACTGCAGTGGGAAGTTCATTCCATAGTTTAGATAGGGAGTGAGTCTGTGGTTCTGACTGCAGTGAAGTTCATTCCATAGTTTTGGAGCACACACACACACACACACACACACACACACACACACACACACACACACACACACACACACACACACACACACACACACACACACACATACTCTTCTGCCTGTCTGTGTGTTACTATCCTTATTAATTGCTGCAGCTGTGTGTCGAATAGCGGTGTTATTTCCCAAAGGGGTGTGTGTGTGTGTGGGGGTCACGTTTCAGAGGTGGGGGTGTGTTGGTTCAGAATGGCGGTGTGTTTAATGGTGGGAGTGGCGTCGGGGTCTTTCCCCCACCATTCTGATCAATAGAAGTCAATGGTCAGAATGGCACTCTGTCCCTGTAGCTCTGGACCTGTCTTGTCTAACATTAGTGTAGTTTTCTCTGATCAATAGAAGTCAATGGTCAGAATGGCACTCTGTCCCTGTAGCTCTGGACCTGTCTTGTCTAACATTAGTGTAGTTTTCTCCACCTGTGTCCTGTTTGTCTCCCAGCCAATCCCTGTGTTGATTGGTCAGTAGTATTCACCTGTGTCCAGTCTAGTTTTATGGCCTTGTGTTGTTGTTTTGTTGTATATTGTCACAGTGAGTGTTAGTCTTGTTCTGGACTCCTCCTTACCTTGGATTCTGATCCTCTAGTTTTACCACTTTAGTATTTTCCCATCATCCTTCATGTTCTGACTGCATACCTGGGTTTATGACCTTTGCCTGACCTCTGTGTCTTGTAGGATGAATGGAATGAATGAAAGTTCATTTCAAACATCACAAATAAAAACAAAACATACAGCAAAGCTCTCAAGTCTCACGCACTGAGCGTGTGACACACTCTTCAGAGTGTATTCACACGCACACACGCCACACATGCGTCTTCACACGCACGTCAAAATAACTCGCCAAATAGTGCAGCGGTTAAGCAAACCAATTGTGCACTTTATGACTAAAGCATGAAACTTTCCACAGTGTTTCTACACACCATGAAGTTTGTTTTAAGATGTGGAAGCACTTCTGAGCATGAATGTTTCTATATGCCAGAGGCTGTACAAATACCGGGTTGTCAAAAACATGTATTTTTTACTTTTCTGCAGACACATTGATAAGATATCAACAACAAGAGTTCTGGAACCCACTAATTATCATCAAATTTCTTCAATGGGTTATATCACCAGTATAAGATGTGTCATTTGTGTTTCAGGGTCCATTAGGTCACACAAACTTACCTCACATGACCAAAGACAAAAAACGGATTTTCAACAATTTGTGTTAAATTGGATTGAGCATTTCACATCTCTTCTAGACATTTCCTAGTTAGAGTAAAGTGTCTCCTAGTTGCAATAAAGAGTGTCTATAATGCAATGACACTGTTAGTGAGGCCTAACAGTCTCCTGAGTAGGGATGACACGGTATGAGATTTTGGAAACCTATACCTCAGTGTTTCATGATTTTTGAAAATGAATAAATACATACTAATATAGTATGTATTTATTAATTTTTAAATACCATAGGTATGTGCTATAACCTACAGCAGAACTGCACTGTGCATGTTCAGAACGGCATGCCCGGAACTGTTAACACTGTCAGACTGACATCTGGAGACCTTGAGTCACCGAGAGTCATTGACTTCAGAATTGCTTTCTGACATGTGCCAGTCTCCATTAAATGGAGGTTTTGTTCTAAGGAATCACAACAGCAATACAATATAGAAAAAACATAATTGACAGGTGCTCTTCATACAAGACACCCTGGGGAACCCTGTATCACCCAGCATCGGGGCATTACTGCACGTAGAAGATAGCAGTACAGAGGATGAGATTAGCTGGACACTGACACCGATACCAAGAACAACCAACCAAAGGTACTGTGTTCCAGGACTCTTCTTATTGATATACTGTCTGTATGCCTGCAAAAAGTGAAAAATCCATGTTTTTGACCACCTTACATTTGTACAGCCTCTAACACATGAAAGCACTTCAACTGAGAAGTGTTTCCACACCTGAAAATAAACTTCATGGTGTATAGAAACACTATAGAAAGTTTCATGCTTTAGTCATAAAATGCACAATACCTTCCATTTAATGAGCTTAACCGCTGCACTAAAAGTCATTTTTTGCCCCTGGCAGCTTTCTAGAGTTTGCTAAGGGTGTAGGTAGACCCCTGCAGGCCCTGGCGTGCAAGACACGTTTAAAATCTAAGTTGAATGCATTAACCTAGAGGTGTTGTGCGCCCTTTCATAACAATGGTGACAACTCTTTAAAATATAAATAAACCCATCCACCCCAACATCGCAATCATAAACTGTTCAAAATAATATCCCCACAGTACATTATTAAACATTCACAAACACACTTTAAAACCATAAACAGTAATAATTTATAGAATTTACACCCATTCAAAATGTGTGCATTTAGTTTATTAAAAAAGAAAGAATTCACTTCTTTGTCCATGTGTTCATATATCTGTATGTCGTGCAGTATTTCACTGGAAATATAATAATTAATGAAGAAATGTCAGTGCCAGCACCCATCTTTTGCATGGGCCTTTGGGTTTCTCAAGCTAACTTGGTTGTTTTGAAAGGCAATATATAAAATTATTATTATTATTATTATTATTATTACCCCTAACACACACAAAATAGTCAACATATTTTCGTTTTCTTTACTAGATGGAACAAATGTCTTAACTAGGCCTATTAGTGCTACTCTGTTATTGTTGTTGTGATAACCAGCCGATGGGCCGGTTCGGTGGTGCCCCCCCGGCCCCCCCGGCGCCCCCGACCCATCCAATCTCACACTCCCAACAAACTTCAAAGGTTGAGAGCCCTGCATACAGTATGTTAAGAAAATCAAAATTTAGAACAAATTTAACACACCTGTTTGAAAAGGAGTAGAATGAAGCTTAAGCTTATCTAGTTCTACCTCCATTTATGCCATTTTAAAAATGAAATCAATGGCAAGTTTCCACTTCTATATCCATTTATCTAATATCTATGTATTTTTACATAGTGTATCCATAATGAACCCTACCCCCTCCCTCGCCTCATTCTATGTCTTTATAGCTCATAATCAAAGTATATTTATACCTTTTAAACAGTGTAATATTTCCACTTTTTTAATGTCATTATTCAGACCGTTCCAAAGAGTTAGTCCACCATGTGAAATCCTCATAGTAGGACCAGCATGCCTTGTGTTCAGCTTTGAGGAGTGGGCCAAAGAGATTGGGAGGTTAAAACCCCCAAAATGCATAGAAAACTGTGTATTTTGTCACATTTACTGTATACCTATAGACCAGGGGTTTTCAACAGGTGGTCCGGGGACCACTAGTGGTCCCTGAGAGGATTCCAGGTGGTCCCCAGGCTAAATGATGGAAAGTTGGTTAACCAAATGTAACCCTTGAGATTATAAAAATGAAACCAAATGGACCCTTTGTCGGTCCATTTGGTTTCATTTTTACACTCTCAAGAGTTAAAATATTCATCATGTGAATTAGCCCAAGTCTACACAACTAGAGAATGTAGAAGATTAATGGTCATTTTGATCTGTATGTTTGACTGTTTTGTTTCCCAAATCCAGGCTGGAATTGTGGACAAAAGCGAAAGAGATCTTTAGTTTTGGGCTCTGTGGGGCTAAAATGCCATCAAATGGTGGTCAGTGGCTCAAATTCTGAATGAATAGTGGGCCTTGGTGTCAAAAAGGTTGAAAACCACTGCTTCATATGAAAAACTTTGGAGTTGCCCACCCTGCCATTCTTCCAGCCCACCCTAGTAGGGCTGGCTAAATCCGTCCCTGTTGAGGAGTGGGCCAAAGAGATTGGGAGGTTAAAACCCCCAAAATGCATATAAAACTGTGTATTTTGTCCCATTTACTGTCTACCTATAGACCTAACCCACACAATGATCTATCATGTATTTCCCTGTGTGTTAATGTGTTTACTGACCACACCACTGGACGCTGGTGCATGTTGTGAACAACACTGGTCAACAGATCAACTCATTGTGTTGCGTAGGAGCAGCTGGCATACTAGCCCTGAAGAAGACTCATCTGAGTCGAAACATGTTGGCTGCTTTATTTAGTTAATAAATTATGAGACTTTATTTACGCTCTCCTCATCTCTCCTTTTTTAAAGTTTTAACTTTTGAGTGCTCAGATCGCCATTTTACTTTTGCAGTTTTGTCCCTTTTTGATCTTTGTAGCGACTTTATCCAAACTTTTTTTTTACCTACATCTCCGTCGAGCATCTGGTTGTCCTTCTCTTTTTTGACTTTTTTAGTTTCTGTCCTTTACAGCAAACATCCAAACAGAAAAGTACTATTTGTCTAATTGTATTAAACAACGTTAGACTGAGCAACATTACAGCTGTATGGAAAGAAGTTTTTGTTTCATAAAACGTTATGAACTACTTTCTGTCATGAAACAAAGTGTCAGAGTTTGGAAGCGCTCGTTATCAGTACAGCCACCTCCTGCTGCCTCCTGCATTATGTGCACATTCTAAACAGGTGGTGCGTCTGGGCTGTTGAGTGATGGACAACAAGCGCTTCCAAACTCCAGCACTTTAAAAAAATAAATCACCTGCAATGAATGTGTTGACAGAAAGTCTCTCATAACATCTACAGTGGATTTATATTAAACAAACACATTGCAGATAGAAAGAGGATAATTCCAGCTTTCTGTACAGCTGTAATGTTGGTGAGTTTAACGTTATTTAATCCAATCAGATTATAGGACTGTTCAGTGTGGATGAATGGACTGTCTATGGGAAGTTACCACTCAGTCTAGATGAGGGGGAAAACATGCACGTGCACACTCTCTATACATCACCTTTACATCACTAAAAACTGTTACACAGTTACAACAATAAAGACAAAGCAAAGATTAATGGGGAAAAGATACCATTTATTTATTTTAATCAAACAGTTATTTTCTGTATTCCGTGAGCACATTACTCCAAACAGAAGTGTCTTTTACAACAGTGGTTCTCAAAGTGTGGTCCGGGGACCCCCAGGGGTCATTGAGGGGGTTGCAGGGGGTCCCTCAGCAAAATGATAGTTAACCAAATGGACCCTTACAGGTCTGTGACTCTGAGAGTGTAACACATGGAACCAAACGGGTCCATTTGGTTACGGCGGTCGTTGAAATGTGGTATAAAGTTTGAGAACCACAGTTTTACAAACCAGTTAAAACACTGTCCTAAAACTAAATGACACTTTTCATTGACAAAATGTAGATAAAAGTTGAATCCAGTTGAAAATGCAGATTTCCAACTGGTCACATGACAACATGTTGTTCTATGAAATACTACAGCTGTACTAATAATAAATATCAATCCTTTACATTTTACACTGATAATATAAACACTGAGGAGTGTGTGTGTGTGTGTGCGTGTGTGCGTGTGTGTGTGTGTGTGTGTGTGTGTGTGTGTGTGTGTGTGTGTGTGTGTGTGTGTGTGCGCGCGCACGCGCGCCTATCCGTCTGCCTGCCTGCGTGCGTACGGAAAACATGTAAATGTAATGTACTAGTAAGTATGCGCGCGCGCGCGCGCGCGCGCGCACGCACACACGCGCGCGCGCACGCACGCACACACACACACACACACACACACACACACACACACACACACACACACACACACACACACACACACACACACACACACACACACACCACAACCACCTCCTCCTGACTCACAGAGACACTGAGCCCACCACATAGAATCCAGCACATAGAGGTCCAGTGAAGGTGGTGTGGAAGGTGTGCAGGTGTCTCAGTGTGTCAGAGGACACTGTGTAGAAGGACACAGTGCCAGCAGCATGGTCTACATACACTGATACTCTGTAGGAGGAGGAGGAGAGACTGACAGGGAGGTCAGTGTGCTGCTTATTGTGACGCACAGAGTAGCTTTTATTATAACCATCACATCTCAGACTCCAGGACTTATCATTGCGTCCAAACAAACTGTCATAACCCTCTGTGAGGTATTCTCTGTGTGCCACTGATACACTAACCGTTCCACTACACTGTACCTCATAGTAACAGCGTTCACTCAGTGTCTCTCTGGACACCACCTGTTCGTAGTCCTTAAATCTGCGTGGATGAGGAGGATAGTTCTGATCCTCTCTCACATATTCCACCTTCCTGTTGTTCTCAGACAGACGGAGGTTTCTGTTTGTTGTGTTTGGATCCAGTGTGAGTTCACACACATCTGATGAGAAGAACAACACACAATACAGCACCAGTTTACAGTCACACATAATAATAATAAGTTAAAATGAATCCTTTACATCTAATCAGCAGTGTTGTAGTGGGACTTTTAGAAGTGGGGGGACGCCTCTTAAAGGGGAATTCCACCCATTTTCATTTTTTTTTCTGAGAGCGTACAAATGTGAACCAAATGCCATTTGTATGTTCTCAGAAAACTCATTAACATGGTGAAACACATCTTGATGATGTCATCAAGATGTACATTATTTCACCATGCTATTGATTTTTTTCAGACCTCCATTTCTAGGAAACACAGAATGGGGAAACTTTTTTACCATGTCCACACAACATCTCTAAGGAATATTAATGACATAGTAAAATATTGAAAATGAGTGGAATTCCCCTTTAAGACACGTGCATGCACACTTACTTGCATTTGCATGCACATTTGCGTGCACCTGCACAACACACACAGACACGCTATTAAAACAAGTATAGCATATTGAGAAAGATTGTTTACAATGCCTAATTGTATCCATAAAAGTAAATGACAAGACAAAAAAAACATACGTTAGGCCTACTATTGCCCCAAAAATATTTTAGATGTGAGAAGTGGGGGGTCGCCGCCCCCCCCCCTCCCCCCTCCACTACACCCCTGTATATAAAATATTTTAGATGTGAGAAGTGGGGGGACGCTGCCCCCCCCCTCCACTACACCCCTGTATATAAAATATTTTAGATGTGAGAAGTGTATATAAAATATTTTAGATGTGAGAAGTGGGGGGACGCCCCCCCCCCCCTCCACTACACCCCTGTATATAAAATATTTTAGATGTGAGAAGTGGCGGGACGCCGCCCCCCGCCCCCCCCCCCCCCCCCCCCCCCCCTCCACTACACCCCTGCTAATCAGTGAACTAATAAACTACAGAGTGTGTTTTTATGTTGTGTGAATGTGAGTATGAATGGAGGTTTATGATTGGACAAAAAGGGCTGCAAGGAGGATCCTCCACAGTGATTGGCTGGGAGGAAGGAAGAAGAAGGAGAGAGAAGAGAGAAAAAAGAGAAGAGCAGATTACTGTGTTACTGTGGACACTGTATAAGTGTTAATTGGTAATATTAGACGTTAGTGTGACGGTGGACAAACGAAGGGACAAGAGAGTCCAGAGTTGTCCAGAGGAGTGTGGAGTGAACCAGGAGGAACAACCGCATTGGTTTTACTGCGGTTATGTTTAGGGTTAATTGTTAGGTTTATTAGTGACCGGTGAGGAATGACTGTTTTCACCATAACCATAACGGTTGTGACTGTTTCACCACCCGTCACGACCCCCGCTGTATGCCGTGGTCACAGATTGATTTCTCTGTCGTTCAGGGAAGGATTATATCCACAAAGTGTTCTACAGAGTCTACAACTAACTGGGAGTTGAACTGAGTCTGTTTGGAGTTACTGGACCACATTCACCACATCACTGTGTGTGTGTGTGTGTGTGTGTGTGTGTGTGTGTGTGTGTGTGTGTGTGTGTGTGTGTGTGTGTGTGTGTGTGTGTGTGTGTGTGTGTGTGTGTGTGTGCGTGTGTGCGTGCGTGCGTGCGTGCGTGTTCACTGGTTAACTAGCAGCTATTTGCAAGGTTTTAAAGGTGACCTTATAATAGGCCTATTAAAAAGCATTAAAATAGGTTCAAAGTTGAACTCACATTAAGGGAGAGAGATAGGGACAGTTTAGTTTCATTTAAAACATTTTTAAGTAAGTAAGTAAAGTAAGTAGCATTTGGTTGTGATGACCTCTGGGAATTGTCTTTAACAACAAGTAATTTGTTTAACTCTGAATAAAAGTCTCTAAACATCTCTAACCAATATGCTACATGGATTAAAGTTCTCAGTGTTGATTCCATAATACAGCCTACTAGAAGCATCATCATCATGATGCTGCTGTTTGGTGCATCAGTGAAAACTTTCTCAATACATCACGCATTGAGTAGTCATTAAATTGGGGGGTCCGTAAATTAATGGATGTCAAACTAGAGGTCCTTGAAATGAAACGTGTTGAGAATCACCCCTTAATACCACTGGTTTAAATTATAGTATAATTGATTGCAGCCTGCCTGATATACAACAAAGTAATTTATGTTTAAATTATTGAATCGGCTACAACTTGTTTGCATACAAGCCAGACAAATAATAAATGTGCTGCCTGCAGGCTGTATGTGCTGTAGTGGTAGAGGGTCGCTGATCATTCTAAAAGCATTTGTGAATATTCTTATGAAAGTCTGAAATGACCCTTCTTATTGTGGAAGGTGGGGCTTAACCTGATATTTTCTCTTCCTTGTTCTCTTTTCCAAAATAATGCAAGATCCAAAAACATTTTATTGATATTATATTATCGCATACTATATTATTCTACATGGTATGGTTATTATAATAATATTAGCCTACATACTATATTAGTCTACATGTTATGGTTATTATCATCATTCAAATCAGTGGTTCTCAAACTGTTTCAGTCAAAGGACCCCCACCATTATATATGGCCACAGACCCCCATCATAAGAAAGACTGATGTGATGCTGTGATTGAATAAAACAGAATATTTACTTACACTTTCTCAAACCAGGTGTCATCATGTTCTCTCCACTGTGGTCCACACTGGATTTGGAGGAGAGACAAAGTCAGTCTTACTTTTGATAATATAATTGATTTTACACCAATAAACGCCAAACACAGAACAACAAAACAGTATGGTTGATCACATTGTGTCCTTCTGTAATAGCCAGTAGATCAATCATACTAGATCGTATTGTGTTCTTCACTAATTCTATTAGATCATATTGTGTCTCTAAAGCTAGTAGCTCCTATTGGATCCTTCTCTAAAACTACTAGACCATATTGTGTCCTTCTCTAAAGCCAGTACATCATTTTGTGTCCCTAAAGCTAGTAGATCATACTGTGTCTCTAAAGCTATTAAGACATTGAGTATGAGTCTGTCATACCTCAAAGTGTCCAGTCTGTAGTGTGGATCCTTCACAACAGCAGAGAGCATCTCTTCTCCTGATTCTCCTGGATGATTGAAGCTCAAGTTCAACTCTCTCAAATGGGAAGGGTTGGAGCGCAAAGCTGAGGTCAGAGAAGAACAGCCTTTCTCTGTGACCAGACATCCTGACAAACTACACACACACACACACACACACACACACACACACACACACACACACACACACACACACACACACACACACACACACACACACACACACACACACACACACACGAGCTGCTGACATAGTAGCACATTTTCATGTTTTTGTTGTACTTTCAAAATGTTCTGTTCTAGGTTTTATTTAAACACAGTTATACTGACTTGAGAGTCTCCAACATGCAGTGTGGACTCCTCAGTCCCACAGCCAGAAGGTTGACTCCAGAGTCCTGAAGGTCATTATTGCTCAAGTCAACTTCTCTCAGACTAGAGCTGGAGCTGAGAGCTGATGATAACTCCTGACAGCATCTCTCTGACAGGTTACAGCTACTCAGCCTGAAGAAACATGAAGCATTTATTTGATGATTTCATGTTAATGAAAGATCACATACTAAAATAAACACACACACACACACACACACACACACACACACACACACACACACACACACACACACACACCACACACACACACACACACACACACACACACACACACAGAGACACACAGAACTTTCACAATGTCAATGTTACAATCTGTTACATTGAATTTAGAGACACATTACAGGGTAATACTGACTTGAGAGTCTCCAACATGTGTGGACTCCTCAGTCCCACAGCCAGAAGATTGACTCCAGAGTCCTGAAGGTCATTATTGCTCAAGTCAACTTCTCTCAGACTAGAGCTGGAGCTGAGAGCTGATGATAACTCCTGACAGCATCTCTCTGACAGGTTACAGCCACTCAGCCTGAAGAAAAATGAAGCATTTATTTAAAGGTAGGGGAAGTGATTTGAAATTCATGGTGTAGTACCAGCCTGGTGCACTAGGGGCCCCCAACAGTAGCTACACTATGTGAACCTGCTGCTCGCTCCTGATTGGAGGAGAATTGGTGGTGACCTGGGGAACTTTTATTAGCTCCTCTGCTAACGTGGGGGAGGGGGAAACTCCATATGTGGTTTCCACACCTTATAATAGAGCATTTTAACAGAAAACAAATATTTTTGGGTGATATCTGACAAAAGTGAAATCACTTCCCCTACCTTTAATTATTTCCTGTTAATGAAAGATAACCAAATAATATAAACATCTCTCACACACACACGCACGCACACACACACACACACACACACACACACACACACACACACACACACACACACACACACACACACACACACACACACACACACACACACACACACACACACACATCCAGTAATCAGTGAACCTACAGGGCTTTCTTGGAGGCTTTCAGCACAGGCAGCAGCCTCAGAAGAGCCTCCTCTGAAGCAGAGTATTTCTTCAAGTCAAATACGTCCAGTTCCTTTCCTGAAGACAGCAACATGAAGACCAGAGCTGACCACTGAGCAGGAGAGAGTTTGTCTGTGGAGAGAAGTCCTGACGTCAGGTACTGTTGGATGTCCTCTTCTAGAGAATGATCATTCAGCTCATTCAGACAGTGGAACAGATTAATGCTTCTCTCCGCAGATGGATTATCTGGGATCTTTTTCTTGATGTATTTGATGGTTTCTTGTTTGTTGTGGGAGGTGATTAATGTCTGTATCAGCAGCCTTTGTAGGAGTATCTGATTGGTCTCCAAAGAGAGGCCCAGCAGGAAACGCAGGAACAAGTCCAGGTGTCCATTTGGACTCTTTAAGGCCTTTTCCACAGCACTTTGGTAGAGGTGGTCTAACTGGGGACGAGTAGAGCTTTTTTGTGGTTTTGACAGTAGGTTGACACCATCCTGGACGAAGGACACAAAGACATGAACAGCAGCCATGAACTCCTGGACACTCAGATGGACAAAGCAGAACACAGAGTCCTCGTACTGCCCTTTCTCCCGTTTAAAGATCTGTGTAAACATTCCAGAGTACACAGTGGCGTCTCTGACATCAATGCCGCACTCTCTCAGGTCTTCTTCATAGAAGATCAGGTTGCCTTTCTCTAGCTGTTCAAATGCCAGTTTTCCCAAAGCCAGAATGATCTTGGTGTTCTCTGGAGTCTTGTCAGAATGTGCCTGAGCTCTGCTGTGGTATTTCACACTCTTTTGTCTGAACAGAACCAGCAGGAAGTGGAGGTACATCTCAGTCAGGTACTTTGGCAGTGACCCTTTGATGTCAGTCTTCAACAGGACCTCCAGAACTGTGGCAGTGATCCAACAGAAGACCGGGATGTGACACATGATGTGGAGGCTTCTGGATTTCTTGACATGGGAGATGACTGGGATTGCCTTCTTCTCATCCCTGAATCTCTTGACAAAGTATTCATCCTTCTGTGGATCAGTGAATCCTCTCACCTCTGTCACCCTGTCAACATAAGCGGTTGGGATCTGATTGGCTGCTGCAGGTCGCGTGGTTACCCAGATGCGAGCAGAAGGAAGCAGGTTGCCTTTGATGAGGTTTGCCAGCAACACGTCCACTGAGGTTGGCTTGGTGATATCAGTTACAATCTCAGCATTCTGGAAGTCCAGAGGAATCCTCAGTTCATCTAATCCATCGAGGATGAACATGACTCGGAACTCCTTCAAGCTGCAGATGAGTGGTTTCATGATCCCACCAAAGAAATACTGAAGGAGTTCCACCAAGCTGTACTTCTCCTTCATCAGGTTGAGCTCTCGGAAAGTGAGTGGAAATAAGAAGTGGATGTTCTGGTTGGCTTTGTCTTCTGCCCAGTCCAGAGCATACTTCTGAGATAACACCGTTTTACCGATGCCGGCCACTCCCTTTGTCATCACCGTTTTGATTGGTTTATCTTGTCCAGGTAAGAGTTCGTACATGTCTTCACAGCTGACTGGCGTCTCACTGGCTGGTTTCCTGGAAGCTGCTTCAATGAGTCTGACTTCATGTTCTTTATTGACGTCTCCACTGCCTCCCTCTGTGATGTAGAGCTCTGTGAAGATCTGCTTCAGAAGGGTTTGGGTTCCCTCTTTAGAGATCCACTCAGACACATTCTGACACTTCTCTTTCAAATAAGACTTGAGTTGTTGTTGACTGACAGTTTCTACATGACCAAATAACGGAAGACATCAGTTAGTATACAGTATGTGTTAATGTGTGACCTCCAGATAGTAATAAAAACAAATTGCTACTAGAAGCTCTGTATTAACACATTATAGACGTTCTTACTGATCTTCAGAGCTCCCTCTGTGACGCTTCCCCTCTCCTCGTCCCCCTGACTCAGAACCTTCCAGACCCTCTCCATCTCATTCTTCACGTCTTTCCATTCAAGCACCTGAAAAACGTAACAATATAATTGAGTTTAATAATGTACTGTATATAATGTTGGCCTGAGAAAGGAAAGTCTGGACCTCTCAAGGAGTGAAGGTTGCTGTGAGTCGTTACCTGTTTCTGACCTGTGGTCAGCTGCTTGGTGTGACTGCTGCTCCTGGACCTGACCCTGTGGTGATTCACAGTGAAATAGAATGTTAAAAGGTTAACATGGCATGGATTGACCTCCCATTAGTTTGAACATTACTAACAATATACTCAAACCCTAACCTAAACATAACCACGAACAGAGAAGCAGCACATGTTCACCAACCTTAATGCAGGTTCAAACTACTGGGACTTTGGATCTATGGACAGTCCTGTTTAAAACAAGATAACGTCTAATCTGATAGAGTAGCTGTGGCCATTTAATACTTAATTGTTAGAATAATATGCCAGTTAGGGATCATTATGCCTCCATGCAGCGTGTTGGATAGTCACACATGCATACATAAGCGCCAAAGGAAGGATGGAGGGCCCTGCATACACAAGCAAGCAAGCACACATTTCTGGTGTCAACAGCATAGTGTAGAGAACAGTCTGTACGTAATTAGCAAAGTGTGAGTGAGTGGTGAAAATTAAACAATGACCTGAAAACACGTCAATAACAATGTCATTATGATGACGAGACACAAAAGAGCATCATGTATGTGGTCAAAGTATTGTTTCATAGTAAAAGAATATATTCCAATCCAAGAGTCCAATTTGGACAAGTGCTGTGTAGACAGATGCTCCATGTCCCTATTTGTCCCCATTATCAATGCAAGTCTATGGCAGAGGTGCCCAACCTTTTTTGACTCAAGGTCTACTTTGGAGTTGCCAACATGCACGCGCGCTCGCGCACACACACACACACACGCACGCACGCACGCACGCACGCACGCACGCACGCACGCACACACACACACACACACACACAGACCTCATATTGGATTAGAGCCTATGCTTTTCATAATTGGTGTGAAGCTTTCCTGTGTGTTTTCATCCTGTCTCTGTGTGTGTTGTCGTGTATAAAATCATTGTTGTAACAGTTCTTTATTTTTATGGTACACAGGTCAGTGAGGTCACCATGGGAACATTTTCCCACAGTTGAAAGTAAATAAATGACGAGTAAATCAATCATTTAACTGACCCATTTCACAATTAAGGTGTGTACCGGCTATTCTAAGTAATAAAGTGTTTCTGTGTGTGTGTGTGTGTGTGTGTGTGTGTGTGTGTGTGTGTGTGTGTGTGTGTGTGTGTGTGTGTGTGTGTGTGTGTGTGTGTGTGTGTGTGTGTGTGTGTGTGTGCGCCCGCACATACATGCATGTGTGAGTGGGTTTGTGAGGATGTGGTGAACTGTAATATTTTTTATCTGACTAACTGATGTAAATATAGTGATCTGATCACCCTAGTGGTCACTGGTCAGCCTTCTAGTTTAAAAAGAGATTAAGGGGACAGATTAAACTGCACATATAGTGTCAAAACCTCTTCATTAACAACATTGCTGAGAATCTCTCTCTTGTCTGTCTCTTCATCTCGACTCTCGTCATCTATTCTAGACACAACACGATTAATTGATTGAGTTTTGGGCAGATGCCTTTTTGGCGGTTCTTGACAACAGTGGGTTAAACAGACTCTGTCCTTGTGGGGGGGTGGCTGTTGTCAAGTTGTTTTAACTATCTGTCTTTGTCCCATATGTGCCGATACCACATACTGTGTATATGGAGATCTCTGTATCTGTCTGCATGTGTCTGAAGAGGAGATTGTTCAGTAGAGTCTAATAAAAGTATATCATGTATAGTTTACTCACTGACCTCTGATCAGTAGAGTGTGCATCTTTGAAGTCAAGGTTTCAATGTGATTTAAGTCAAGCTTAAATCACAACTCCGCAGCCTGATCAACAGGGCGGGTAAGATTATGGGTGCACAACCCCCATCCTCTCTGCAGGAAATCTATGATAATACAGCTAGCAGGCAGGCCCTCAAAATTACTAGAGATCACAACCATGTCCTGCATAAAGAATTTGAACTAATCTTTTAAAGCTTACAGGTTGCCAACCTGCAAGCTTCATAAGATTTAAGTTATCCTTCATTCACTCATCGATCAAGCTCCTCAACAGTCAAAGATGATGGATGGTTGTATGTACTGTATGTATGCTAAATATGTCCTGTTTTTTTTCTCTTGTACTTGTACTTGTAATGTCTATAACACCAATGTCTCCTGGTGGCCAGAACCAATTTCTCCATTGGGAGTCAAAAAATGAATCTATTCTATTCTAATTCTAATGTATACAACATCACCATGAAAACTGCTATGATTTCCCCATGTACATGTAATGAAGTGATAGGTGATGGTACAGCTAGGATGTTCTTTATAGATATCAGTCATGTTTCGAGTCTCCAGTGAGGTCAGCCTTGTCTAAGGCTTCTCTTGTGTGCATAGGAAGTTGCACAGTGATCGATGTAGTCAGGAATTACCCAGTAATAGCTCCACTCTGAGTTATCATGTGTTGTTTTCTGATAGTTATACATTCTGACCTCTGATCAGTAGAGTCTAATACAACTATATCATGTGTTGTTTTCTGGTAGTTTTACATTCTGACCTCTGATCTGTAGAGTCTACTATATCATGTGGTGTTTTCTGGTAGTTTTATATTCTGACCTCTGATCAGTAGAGTCTAATACAACTATATCATGTGGTGTTTTCTGGTAGTTTTATATTCTGACCTCTGATCAGTAGAGTCTAATACAACTACAGTATACAGTATCATGTGGTGTTTTCTGGTAGTTTTATATTCTGACCTCTGATCAGTAGAGTGGTGTCCATCTTTGAAGTTAATCCAACCTTCCTTGGATCGGTCACTCTTCACAGAGACACAGCTGGGATCAACCCTGAAACCATGACAACCATCATAAACATTACATTTATACATCACCATGGCAACCATCATAAACATTACATTTATACATCACGTTGACAACCATCATAAACATTACATTTATACATCACCATGACAACCATCATAAACATTACATTTATACACAGATAGAGTTCATAATAATGTTTGTGTCATAGATGTGCAGAGAATGTTAGGAATAAGGCAGGACTAAAATTCATTAAAAGGGACGCTTATAGTCAGAGCCCACAACTTGAAAACTTGTAGATCAGCTATTTTTAGGCGCTCTACTGAAGGTGTGCTGCCTGTAGCCCACGACATGGATTTGAACATAGGCAAATTATTTGAACACAAAATGCTGCATTCAAGTTCAAGAGAACCAGTTAAAGGCAATTCTCCAGAAGGCTGACTCGGGCAGAGCATTAAAGGTGGATTTGCATGATGCTGCATTCATGGTCTGGAGAGGACTGTTGTTTACATAAGCGGAGTAGCTGCAGATTGTTCATCACTTCTGTGCTGCTTTCCAGTGATTTTCTGGAACTGATTTAAAAATATTTCCTTGTCTCTTAAGACATTTTGTGTACAGGTCCTTGCTCGTTGCTACAGTAATCTACTACACAACAACACTGCAATATCACTCCAGTTTTTTTTTTGTTTTTTTTTTTTTTTTCCTGTTTTTGTTGTTCTAGCGCATTTCATATTAGTCATATTGATCATCATATTGCAGCTAGTTTATCAGCAACTAGTTTAAAAGATGCAGGTTGACAGAATACTATTAACATCCTTGGCATGTTTGTTTTACAAAACAAACAACTCTAAGACTAAACTATGGCTACTGAAAAACATTGAAAATACAGTAGTATGGGTCATGACAAGCCCTTTCTTGCAGCAGGGTTCACAGTAAAAAAAAAAAAAAAAAAAAAAAAAAAACGAGGTATGTCCAAACTCGTGCTTTCAATGACCGTGGTGGTGGTTGTATTTATTTTTTCCCCTTCTATTTTAGCTTGGAAGCAACATGTTACATGACAGAAAACAACACAGAGAACACAGCACATTCCTTTGTAGTCACTACTATAGACATCACAGAAATACAGCTTTGTTTAATGTTTAGTATGGCGGCCTAGAAGGGGGAAAAAAATAGGACCAATTCTGAATCGGATCGCATTGGAATCGAGGATTAATTGGAATCAATTTTTTGTTGACAAGCCTAATGACAATAATTATTTTTGCACAGAACTTATAGTATGATTGATTGCAATTGCCCAAATGCCCATTTTTGGCATTTGGCACCTGCAGTGGCGGCCATCTTGATTAGGGTAAACAGGGAGCTGATCAGGGTAAACTATTTGTTTCTGGCTAGTATACCTAATTCCAGTCAGAATCAGTTGAGAAAGAAAATAATCCAATTTTGTACAACCTCTGTCTTCTGAAGTCAATCCAATCCTGTTTGGAGCCGTCACTCTTCACAGACATACAGCTGGGATCAACCCTGAAACCATTACAACCATTGTTATGATTTGTCCATGTACATCTAATGAAGACTATATACCTAATTCCAGTCAGAATCAGTTGAGAAAGAAAATAATCCAATTTGTCCAACCTCTGTCTTTTGTTGACTGGACTATCAGGTTCATGTTTGAAGTCAATCCAATCCTGTTTGGAGTGGTCACTCTTCACAGACATACAGCTGGGATCAACCCTGAAACCATTACAACCATCGTTATGATTTGTCCATGTACATCTAATGAAGACTATATGTACTTGAACTGGTAGATACAGTGTTTATGCATACTTTAAATGAGACATCTAGAATGGTCTTCACAGTGAGGTCAGCCTTGTTCATAGCATTTTATGTCTTATATCTTATTATCAGATAGCTAGCACTATGTTTGATTGGATTCAAACAACGTTTCTCTCTACATAATAGAGGCTCCTATAGCAACAACCATAACCAAACATTACATTTATTCATTATACTCAAACTTTCAATATATTAAATCACTTAAATCATGACACAGGTCAAGTCACATTATGCACATTTCAATATCATAATTATGAGCCTAAATAAAAGGTTCAATTTAAATCTTTGTTCACAAGATCTGAACAACATTACAAATACAACAATATTAAATATTTAACACTGACCCTGCAGTTGGTTGACCCGGATCAATGTTTCTTTTTCTTCTTCTGATAAACAAAAAAACAACAACAACAAAAGCATTTTAAATAGTTGTAAAGTGTAGAGTGTCGATCACAAATGGCCAACATACAGCCATCTCAATACAGCCCTGAAATTCTTGAAGAAAAATCTACATCCTATTAAATGTCCCTGTGGATACTGTTTTAACGTAGGAAAAACTAAAAGAGAATTAATTAAGAAGCAGAATCACAGAACATGAAAGCAATATTACAACAAAAGATGAAAAATCTCCCATAGCCAGAAACTCCAGTCCAACAGTAGCTTGGATTTTGGCCTGGGGGCGGGGTGCTGCCGAATCTGGACGACAGATGAGCTGATCTGATTGGATCTCATCAACGTGTCGTCATCCCCGGCCCCTCCCCCTCCCCTGCCCATCCACTGCTGTGATAGGTCACATCATTGAAGCCACGCCCACCCTGAAAGCTTGGCTCCTCCCACTTCTAGGCCACCGTGGCTAACAGATTAGTCCAGGCTTTCCATTTTCATGCAACACTGATGAAAATGAAATCCCCATTTTCAATAGAAGTCTATGTAAATAGAGAATGTAGATTCAGTGTTCATGTACTTCTTTATAGATCATGTGTTAAAGTCCTTGTTCATATCATGTCACGTTTTTGTGTCATATTGTCACGTCACATATCCATATGTATTCCCTGTTCTGTGTAGTAAACTGTGGTAACCTGTAGTTCATGGTGGTCAACTGTGACAATGCAGAGGGTCACTATAGTTCACCCTCTGTGTAATCTTTATTGTTCACAAGGTAAATTAGTGTTGGACGTTAAGCCCTGCTACAGCCACACATAAACATTAATGAATAACAGACACAACATTACACAATCTACAACACAGTGTGTTCATTTAACCTTTCACACTCACTACTGTTCCATGTTGGCACAACACAAGTTACTCAGTCACAGGTGTGTTCCACTCAGTCACAGGTGTGTTCCACTCAGTCACAGGTGTGTTCCACTCAGTCACAGGTGTGTGCCACTCAGTCCTATCACTTTCTTGACTTTGTTTATTCTGTTGATGCTCATATCTTCAGAATCTCCCTCAAAGCCTATGCGGGGCAGTGTATTTCATATATCTAAAATAGGGTTGAACTACTTAATCTTTTCTTAATTTAATTTTGGTGGAGACTACCTCGGCGCCCCCGGACCACACTCTGAGAACCATTGACTGATTTCACCAGCAGTGTCACCTGATGACTGTCACATGATTTTCAAAATGTGGCGATTTAAGACGTTAAACTTTATGATTATATGAGCTGTTTCACCATGTTGAAAGTGTGCACGTGCACGTACACACACACACACACACACACACACACACACACACACACACACACACACACACACACACACACACACACACACACACACACACACACACGTGTGCGCACACACACTGACCCTGTAGTTGGTTGACCAGGATCCATGTTTCTGCTTTGTAACTCACTGTGGACGACAGCGTCTGATAAACAACAACAAAACAACATTTTAACTCACTGTGGACGACAGCGTCTGATAAACAACAACAAAACAACATTTTAACTCACTGTCACTAATACACCCATACAGTACCTCATAAAGCACTAAATATAATGCCCTAAATCTCATAAGGGATTCCATTAATTCAAAGGAAACATTCATGGCCATTTTTAGTCTGGGCATATTCAATGTTTTTCCCCCACTAAATCAATAGCCAAAAATAATGCATATACAATTGTTTTTCCAGGACTTTATTCATGAAGTCGCTTATGCTTAGATAAATAATAATAAAAAAAATCAGGACTAGATTTTGTATTCTTCTTTTTTGCTGCCATAGCATTCTTATTTTTCAGGCATTTTCCACCATTGCCTTGTATTCATTTCATTACATTTTTGATAATTCTATGTTAGGATATATCATGTATACCAGATATGAAAATAACCATTAGAATGTCTCCTCTAAGGGTAAAAATAAGTTGAGTTGATAACATGTTTGATATGAACAGATAAATAAAACTTGTCACAGTCGGAAAGGTACTTTCAGAGAAACAGATCATGTAAATGAATTGACAGGCAGGGTCAGAGATCAAAGGAGCCTAATTAATTATTATACCATCCTACTTCAAATATACAGTCTTTGTATTTGGGTAAAATTGTGTCAAATACAAATATATTTGTAATGGCTTACGGTACACACACACACACACACACACACACACACACACACACACACACACACACACACACACACACACACACACACACACACACACACACACACACACATTTCTAACAAATATTTTCCAAAACCTTTTCCCGAAAATGTAACCCTATAATTTCCAGACATATTTAACATCCGTTCTGTAATAGGTATCAATAGACAAACAGGAAAAGAAGGGGGGGGGGGGGGGGCAAAGACCGCCGGATCGGGAATCGAACCTGCGGCATAGCGTCAGGGTGGCTCAGCAGCCTATAGGTGTTCAGACAGTTGAGTTATTGATTATTTTCCTCAGCATTGTGTTCTATAGACTGTGATGAAGTGATTGACTGTTGAAATGAAATGTGAAACACAGTGATGAATGTTCATCATTCACCCTCAACACATTAATGCACATATTTAATCATTATAATTTATCTAATTGTCAGCAACCAATTTCAATCTGTCTGGAAAAAAGTTGTCTATGCTTTATTTTCATCTACTGGTTTAGATAGTATATACACTCAACAAAAATATTAACGCAACACTTTTGTTTTTGCTCCCATTTTTCAGGGGATGGACTTAAAGCCCTAAAATTCATTCCAGATATACAATATAACCATTTCTCTCAAACACTGTTCACAAATCTGCCTAAATGTGTGATATTGAGCACTATTGAGTACTATAAATGAAAGAAAAAAAATCTAAACATGTATGACATTATTTTACAAATGTTTCTCTGAATGTTCATGGCTCCCTATATTGTGAATTTACTGGAAATATTTTAAAAAAAAAAAAATCCTGGAAAAGGTTTGGAATTTATCTAAGCATGAGAGACTTTATTTGAGTCCTGGAAAAATAGTTTTCTATGCATTATTCTTGGCTGTTGATTTAGTTAATAATAAAAAAAAAATCCTAAAACATTTACATGATCTATTTAACAGTGGTGATTTCAGCCTAATGTGTTCTGTTATGTGTCAAAAATACCAGATCTACAAGCTCACAACGTGCCCATCTAGGATAGGTGGTGCAGCAAATATTTATCTAAGCATTTTTGGCTACCTATTTAGTTAATAAACTTTTTTTTTTTTTTTTTCCAAAACGGGTATAACATTAGATGACAAATGTATTTGAACATTCCTTCATCACTGTGTTTTCTCCATTTCAACAGTCAATCACTTCATCACAGTCTATAGAACACAATGCTGAGGAAAATAACTAGAATAGAATATCAATCATATCAAGAGTTTAAAACACATTAATAATGAATAACTGGACCAGACAGTTATCTCAACCGTCACTATAGGCTGCTGAGCCAGGCTGACGGCGTGCCGCGGGTTCAACTCCCGATCCCCAGGGCTTTAGCTGCTTGTCTTCCCCCCACATCTCTGTCAACATTTACTGTCAAAATACTTTAATCTGTCAATAAAGGCAGAAAAACGCCCAAAACACAGCTTTAAAAAATAAAGTAGAATCAATAACTATTTCCAGCTTGTAGTTTGGATATTTTCACTATTATTTCACAACCCTGATGTGACCTGAGTTATAAAATCATGATTAATCCATTTGTTGATTAAAACAAAGTATTAAAATAAATTGCTGCTCGATTATTACTGAATACATTGACAAAGTAATAGATTGAATAATACGAATAAAATAATTGACTGTCATGCAATTTCAGTACCTGTTCATGTTGTCGATGCCGACGGTTTGATTCCCTGACAGCCCACTGTACTGATGATGTGGAAGATATGACCAGAGAGAGAGAGAGAGAGAGAGAGAGAGAGAGAGAGAGAGAGAGAGAGAGAGAGAGAGAGAGAGAGAGAGAGAGAGAGAGAGAGAGAGAGAGAGAGAGAGAGAGAGAGAGAGAGAGAGAGAGAGAGAGCTACAGTGTAATGATGGTGTGACTGATACAGTGTGTTGAGTACAAGGTACAACTTCACTGAGCTCTTTATGATGCTGATAACTCATTAACTATGAGACACTTTACTGTACAAGCTATAATAATCCACCTGCCAGAATGTCAACCCTGAAGTTTCATGTTATAATGTTGAGTAGGGGTCCCCAGCTTCTAAAAACTGATGGATGTTAACTTGAGCCTGAACATAGCCTGAACTTATTATACTGTGATTTGTGTGAAAGAAGGATGTTTTATCATTATGTCTTGTACTGATCTGGTACGTGTGTCACTGGAGTGTGCGTGTGTTTGTGTGTGTGTGCTTGCATTTGTGTGTGCCTGCACATGTGTGTTTGTGCACACTTGGAGGCATTTTTTCTTAGGCCTAGTAAATGTTTAATATCAGTGAATCGTTTTTAATATTTAGAATGTTTTGATTATTAGGATAATTTGGTACTCACTATAGATGTCAGCAAAACCACCTTAGGTGTGCACGTGTTGTGCACATGTAATGGAACAACTGCCTATATGGGCATGTATTGATTGATTGATTGATTGATTGATTGATTGATTGATTGATTGATTGATTGATTGATTGATTGATTGGTTGACTTAATGATTGATTTATAGTATACATTTCCAAAGAAAACCTTCTTATCACATGATGTACAGATACTGTGTAACTATTTGTGGGATTTGGGGACAGAATCTGGAGGAGAAATATGAAATAATGTGTTTTACAAAGACCAGCCTGCTGGTGGCGCTATAACAGTTCTAGAAAATGTGGGGCAGAGGTTCATTATTGGCATGCGTGCAAAACATACTCTTCACCATGCCTTCGGCCTGGTGGAGAATAATATTCATAGACTAAGTAATATTTGCATCTGACATGTGCAGTGGAGTAAAGTAAACAGCTTGGAAATTGCAAATACTCAAGTAAAGTACAAATACGTCAAAGTGTATATTGGTAAATGTACTGAGATACTTAGATACATTTCTGAGAGATGAAGGTGAGCACATGGAGTAAAGAGCGGTAAAGAGCGCAGAGTAGTGAGTAATGGTGATAAAGCAGTAGTGAAATAACGCATGAGGCAAAGCAGGAAATGGAAATTCGATGTATATACAACAAAGTCAGAACAAATCGATTGATTACATTTCATTTACAGCATAAAATCAAATCCTGTGGACAATAAAACAACAAAGTTTTAGGAGACAGGGAACAGAACATAGTCATTTTTTG
>CM076986.1:42464319-42499913 GCA_039105355.1 Benthosema pterotum | reverse complement strand
CACCTCCACCCCCGTAGGATACCGTTAGAAGGACAAAATAGCTTCAAACCATCCCGCCGAGAGGATGAATTTGGAAGGCTGGGGAACCCTACTACAAAGCCTGTTTACATCTGCAGTCTCCACTTTGTACTGGTAAGTTTAAGTTAGTATGTGAACGCAAATATTGAAGGTTACCAAGTTGTTGTAACTGTATGACAATGTGGAAAATATAGCGTTATTGACCTCGTGATTATTAATACATAGATCTTGTTTAGTTAAAGTGCCGTTTGTTTATATTTAGCTCAGCTTTACCCACAACGCAACATCGTCTTCAACAGGGGACTTAAAGGGGAATTCCACCCATTTTCAAAATTTTCCTGAGAGGATACAAATGTGTACCATTTGTACCCTCTCAGAAAAAATGTTGAAATACATCTTGATGATGGATGTCATCAGATGTATTTCACCATGTTAATGATTTCTTTCAGACCTCCATTTTTAGAATTGGAGGAACTTTTTTATCATGTCCACACAACCTCTCTAAGGTATATTAATGACATTAAAATGTTGAAAATGGGTTTTCCCCTTTAACAATGGCTTAAATCAGTGGTCCCCAAACTTTTCCCAACAAGGACCCCCAGCCTGACATGCATTAGTCTATTTAAGTGAACCCTGGGACCAGCGAGTTATACTGTAAAATCAGTGCAAATCAGAGGGTGTACAAATGGAACCAAATGGACTCAGACCAAATGTCAAGTCAAGATTTAATAATAGTAGAAAGTATACAGTTGGAGGTAACAGCATTGTGTAAATAGATATGTGGCATTATAATTTTGTTATATTATTCACACAAGAAGTTAAAAAGCTTTTTTTGTTACAGAACAGATATACTTCTGGCTACGAGCGCACATCCCATTAGTCTCAAAAAAGGTCTACCCAAGAGTCAATTCTTCAGACTTAGAAGAATATGCCACACTGCAGAAGATTTTGTGAAACAATCTGGTGAAATGAAACAGAGGTTTTTACAAAGAGGCTACTCGGTGGATTGGGTTGAGCAGGCCTACAATTCAGCCCTGCAAAAGCCCCGATCTGATCTACTAAAAATGAGTGTAAAACAGGACAAGCATTTTTCTGTGACTTGCATCACTACGCATTCTCCTTATTCATACCATATACGCACTATTTTTAAGAAACATATTGGCATATTTTGCAATCTGACCCTGAACTGGCACACACATTTCGCCATCCGCCCCTATTTGTTAACAAACGGGGGCGTAATATTAGAGATTCGTTAATTAATGCAAATTTCTCCAGTAAACGTGCGCACTTGACACAAACCTTACTTAGTCCTATTCCCAATGGAAACTATCCCTGTGGTAGTTGTGCCCAATGCCACAATACAAATAAAACTCAAGTTTTTTATCTTATACTTTTTTTGCACTATGGATTTATAAGACATCACCTGTGCCTACCTGTATGGTTGGATGGGCTGTTTTCCTCTCCATGGAAACAGACTGACGCAGGTCTCTGATTGGCCCTCGCCTTGTATATTTCCTCTATATATCTGTGCCGGTGGCTACAGCTACCAGATACCTGATGAAGGTCGTTCAGACCGAAACGTTGTTTGCCTAAATAAAGCTATTTCAAAGTGAAGACAGTGTGCGGGACCCCCTCTTCTTCTGATTACGTGCATTGGTTTGCTGGCTCCGACGCACCTGTCGCTGTAGGTGTGCACAAGGACTTTTCTACAAAAAATAAATATTCAGATTGTTCCAAAGAGTTAGTCCACCATGTGAAATCCTCATAGTAGGACCAACATGCCTTGTGTCTTTGAGGAGTGGGCCAAAGAGATTGGGAGGTTAAAACCACCAAAATGCATAGAAAACTGTGTATTTTGTCACATTTACTGTATACCTACAGTATAGACCTAACCCACACAATGATCTATCATGTATTTCCCTGTGTCTAATGTGTTTACTGACCACACCACTGGACGCTGGTGCATGTTGTGAACAACACTGGTCAACAGATCAACTCATTGTGTTGCGTAGGAGCAGCTGGTCTCCTTCTAGTGGTCCTCGTTTGGAAGACAAACGGAGGCTTTTCTATAAGTCGCTTGCTCTCAGTTTGTTTATATTAAACACATCCTTCTGTTTTTTAAGCATTGTCCTGGACTGCCTTGCTGTTGCTGTTTTTGTCATTATTTTGTTCCTTGGATTTTGTTTTGCTATGGTTTGGTATGTAATACAAATTGCTCTGGGCTGAGATGGAGTCGGAAGAGGTCACCACCCCGGTTCCAGAAGTGTTTTCCCCATTCATTTTTCTCATAGACTTTTCAAAAAAATATGAAGACGATTGCAACGCGGACAAAGCCAACTCGGGTCGTGACGAATCATGATGACACACACAATCTTTTGGGGCGATCAAATAATTTCTAAGATGAAAAACGAAACAAAAAGTGTTGTATCCTGCCGTTTTCTACTTCTTGCTAATTAGATATTATACGATGATATTGTGTGTCAGAGTTTGGAAGCGCTCGTTATCAGTACAGCCACCTCCTGCTGCCTCCTGCATCATGTGCACATTCTAAACAGGTGGTGCATCTGGGCTGTTGAGTGATGGACAACAAGCGCTTCCAAACTCCAGCACTTTAAAAAATAAATCACCTGCAATGAATGTGTTGACAGAAAGTCTCTCATAACATCTACAGTGGATTTATATTAAACAAACACATTGCAGATAGAAAGAGGATAATTCCAGCTTTCTGTACAGCTGTAATGTTATTTAATCCAATCAGATTATAGGACTGTTCAGTGTGGATGAATGGACTGTCTATGGGAAGTTACCACTCAGTCTAGATGAGGGGGCGTGGCCTGCTGGGGAAAACATGCACGTGCACACTCTCTATACATCACCTTTACATCACTAAAAACTGTTACACGATTACAACAATAAAGATAAAGCAAAGATTAATGGGAAAAGATACCATTTATTTATTTTAATAAAACAGTTATTTTCTATATTCTGGGAGCACATTACTCCAAACAGAAGTGTCTTTTACAACAGTGGTTCTCAAAGTGTGGTCCGGGGACCCCCATGGGTCATTAAGGGGGTTGCAGGGGGTCCCTCAGCAAAATGATAGTTAACCAAATGGACCCTTACAGGTCTGTGACTCTGAGAGTGTAACACATGGAACCAAACGGGTCCATTTGGTTCCTATGGTCGTTGAAATGTGGTATAAAGTTTGAGAACCACAGTTTTACAAACCAGTTAAAACACTAAAACTAAATGACACTTTTCATTGACAAAATATAGATAAAGTTGAATCCAGTTGAAAATGCAGATTTCCAACTGGTCACATCACAACATGTTGTTCTATGAAATACTACAGGGGTACTAATAATTAATATCAATCCTTTACATTTTGCACTGATAATATAAAGTGTGTGTGTGTGTGTGTGTGTGTGTGTGTGTGTGTGTGTGTGTGTGTGTGTGTGTGTGTGTGTGTGTGTGTGTGTGTGTGTGTGTGTGTGTGTGGAGTGGAGTATGGAGTAGTATAAATGTATGTTTGTGCAAGCACAAACCCCACACGCATGTGCATTCACACACGTGCACGTGCACACACACAACCTCCTCCTCCTGACTCACAGAGACACTGAGCTCTGCAGCCCCACATTGAATCCAGCACATAGAGGTCCAGTGAAGGTGGTGTGGAAGGTGTGCAGGTGTCTCAGTGTGTCAGAGGACACTGTGTAGAAGGACACAGTGCCAGCAGCATGGTCTACATACACTGATACTCTGTAGGAGGAGGAGGAGAGACTGACAGGGAGGTCAGTGTGCTGATTATTGTGATACACAGAGTAGCTTTTATTACCATCATCACAGATCAGACACCAGGACTTATCATTGCGTCCAAACTCACTGTCATCACCCTCTGTGAGGTATTCTCTGTGTGCCACTGATACACCAACGTATCCTCTACACTGTACCTCATAGTAACAGCGTCCACTCAGTGTCTCTCTGGACACCACCTGGCGGTGGGTCTTAAACCTGCGTGGATGAGGAGGATGGTTCTGATCGTCTCTGACATATTCCACCTTCCTGTTGTTCTCAGACAGACGGAGGTTTCTGTGTGTTGTGTTTGGATCCAGTGTGAGTTCACAAACATCTGATGAGAACAACACACAATACAGCACCAGTTTACAATCACACATAATAATAATAAGTTAAAATGAATCCTTTACATCTAATCAGCAGTGTTGTAGTGGGACTTTTAGAAGTGGGGGGGCGCCTCTTAATAGTTTTTCTGCCGTCCACGCGCTGCTCGTGGACATCCCGTGGAGAACCCCACTGCCGGTCATGCGGACGGCTCGTATCACGACGAGATGTAGATTTCATTCTTTAATCCAACTATTAGTCCGTGCGCATCGTCTGATGATGATCCCGTTGCTGACTTTCATTTGGGACAGAATTGGGGACAACTTTTTTTTTTTTCCGTCCCATTGACATGCATTCAACCCAATGCATTCAAACGGCTCTCCTCCGGTTTGCCCCCTCAATGTCGCTGGCGCATGGGTTAAGCAGCCAGGGCTACACAGCTCTTCCTGACTTGTGACCCGGATGTTTTTGGGTACATCGCCAGATGATCGATTAGGCAAGACAACAGACACAGCATAACAGAAACAGCACATCCTGTTTAGGAGATCTGAGCTTCAAAATAAGGGCTTTTTTACCGATCGAACTGGTTTGAGCCGCGGCAATGGAGAGGAAACAAAGAAGATCCGATCGCGGTCAATGAGTTAAAGGGGAATTCCACCCATTTTTTTTTTTTTTTTATGAGAGTGTACAGTACAAATGTGAACCAAATGGACCCGTGGGTTCATTTTGTTCCATTTGTACCCTCTCAGCATGCTCTTAACATGGTGAAACACATCTTGATGATGTCATCAAGATGTACATTATTTCACCATGCTATTGATTTTTTTCAGACCTCCATTTCTAGGAAACACAGAATGGGGGAACTTTTTACCATGTCCACACAACATCTCTAAGGAATATTAATGACATAGTAAAATATTGAAAATGAGTGGAATTCCCCTTTAAGACACGTGCATGCACACTTGCATGCGCACATTTGCGTGCACCTGCGCAACACACACAGACACGCTATTAAAACAAGTATAGCATATTGAGAAAGATTGTTTACAATGCCTAATTGTATCCATAAAAGTAAATGACAAGACAAAAAACATACGTTAGGCCTACTTTTGCCCCAAAAATATTTTAGATGTGAGAAGTGGGGGGACGCCGTCCCCCCGCGTCCCCCCTCCACTACACCCCTGTATATAAAATATTTTAGATGTGAGAAGTGGGGGGACGCCGTCCCCCCATGTCCCCCCTCCACTACACCCCTGTGTATAAAATATTTTAGATGTCGCCGTTGTCCAGACGTCGATGTGGAGGAGACTGTTCTGTACCGGGAGCCCGGCGCTGTTCACTGTTGCTGTTCATAACGTTGGCCAGGAGGGGGCACCGCCGCACACGTCCCCACATACCTCACCACAGGTGGATAAATAGTCGCAACTAATTTAGGTTATTTTTCAACTTCCGTGGCATCATTTTGTGACCGTGGTATACGTTGCAACGTTTGGCATAATGGTTAAAGGACAACTTTAGGACAACTTCAATCAAGGTTCATGTTTTAGGCTTTTACTAGAGAAAGTAAAAGATGGGTGTTAATTGTTTTACATTCCTTGCTTTCTTTAGTTTTAGGGATTTTAGCTATGGGAGGGGCATTCACACATGTCAGGCCTATTAAATACATATTTGTTTGCAAAATTTATAGCGACTTATTATTTTATTATCTACTAAGTCCCAATAAAAGTCCCAGGAAATTACATCTGGGCACAAATGATATACTGAATGTGACAAACTGCCATATTGAGCCTCTGGGTCAGGTATGTAAAAATATGTAGTGTGTAAAGTACAATGTGGTGTGCTGCCTCCTTCACATTCAGTAGATCCGGTCAACTTCCATGGCCAGTTATAATTTTCTGCGGTTTATTAGGACTGTAGTACACAATAAAAAAGGAATCTGTTCAAAAGGACCATGTTCAAATGCCCCCTCCCACAGCTAAAATTCACAGCTAATAAGTTGCAGCTAATAAGTTGCAGCTAATAATTGTCTGTAATTCAGTCTTATTTTATACTTTTGCAATTTGAAAGATCTACAAGCTCTTTACATCCACCAGACTAATATTACTGTAACAATTTATATCCACCAGGCTAATATCACTGTAACAATTAATTTATATCCACCAGACTAATATTACTGTAACAATTCATTTATATCCACCAGACTAATATTACTGTAACAATTAATTTATATCCACCAGACTAATATTACTGTAACAATTAATTTATATCCACCAGACTAATATTACTGTAACAAACGATCCTCTGCTTTGAATAGTGCCCCTTGTCTGTAGGTGCCCTTTGAGAGTGGTTTTGAAGGAGTCAAGGGATTTGCATGTCCTAATGACTGTTGGTAGAGCGTTCCACATTTTGATTGCATAGGAGTGAAAGGAATTACATCCCTTATTTGTGCCAAATCTGGGTAGCACATGGTTAGTTGAACCCTCTGGTGGGAGTGAACTTGGTTGACATTAAGGAAGTATTTGGACAGGTACATTGTGGTAATTTGGTAGTGTAGTGGATCTGGTGGACCAGACCCATTGCAAGATGTTATACTCTGTCTTCAACCCTAAACTGTCAACTAACTCTGTCAAAGTGGGCAGGGGTGAGGTGGTTTGGGGGACTAAGGCAAAGTAACAGGCTGAATGGTTTGTTTTGTTTTGGGAGGTCTGTAGTCTTGTTTGTTCAAGGTGTTTTTGTTGACCAGTGAGGAGATCCTGTATAGAATCTAGTTATTTGGTCATCCTTTTTATTACATCGAAACTTCAGAACGCATATGGAACCTAAGTAGTAAATCTCGTCTTTCCGTGTGACATCCAATGACACAGTTACTGTCAGTCATCCAAGGACACCTCAGTCCCCAGACCACACTTTGAGAACCAGAGATGTAAATAGCTTGATGTGATGTGTTAAAAGACTTAAGTAAGCCTGGCCTTCTTGTCCACTCTAGGACACTTTCCTGCTGGGCTCTTTCATTTCAATGTAAATATCATGGACTTTTCACAATAAATACTGGTTCAGACCTTCAAAATCTCTTCCAAAGCCACCAACAAGGAATGCAGTGTTTTTTCAAAACAATGTTTTATAATATAGGAAGCTATTGGTGGAGAGGTTTATCTATCACATGTTATTAGCTGTGATTGGACCAGAGCAGTTTGGGGAGGGGCTTACCTAAAGGTCTATTGAAATAATAAAAAAGAATATAAACTTACTCATCATGCTCTTCCACAAACCTGGTTGCAGCCAACACTCTCCACTGTGGTCCACACTGGAGATGGACAAGACATTATTTTATATAATTGATAATGATTTTTACACCATTAAACATAAACAACATGAAATAGCATCACGGTATGGTTGAGAACATTGTGTTCTCCTCTAAAGCCAGTAGATCATGAAGTATGAGTCTCTCATACCTCAGAGTGTCCAGTCTGTAGTGTGGATCCTTCACAACAGCAGAGAGCATCTCTTCTCCTGATTCTCCTGGATGATTGAAGCTCAAGTTCAACTCTCTCAAATGGGAAGGGTTGGAGCGCAGAGCTGAGGTCAGAGAAGAACAGCCTTTCTCTGTGACCAGACATCCTGACAAACTACACGCACACGCACACGCACACACACACACACACACACACACACACACACACACACACACACACACACACACAGCATGAATTTATTTCAAACTTGTGCATTGTTTAGTCAGGTGAACACAGTTATACTGACTTGAGAGTCTCCAACATGCAGTGTGGACTCCTCAGTCCCACAGCCAGAAGGTTGATTCCAGAGTCCTGAAGGTCATTTTTGCTCAAGTCAACTTCTCTCAGACTAGAGCTGGAGCTGAGAGCTGATGATAACTCCTGACAGCATCTCTCTGACAGGTTACACCCACTCAGCCTGAAGAAACAGTGGGGAAGCATTTATTCAATCGATTTCAGTGAAATAAAACAAATAATAACCAAGCATATTACTCTCAAAGACAAATGCACACATGCAAATGTGCACATGCATACACGCCAGGGGTGCTTGAGCACCCCCAAGTGGCCCTCTCTGGACCAACACGCCCTTTTTAAAAGCACACATCAGTTAAAAAAATTGTACATTAGAGAAAACAGCGGTACACTGTAGCAACACTGTAGCAATACAAAAAAACTACCACTTTGTGTCAGCAGATGGCACTGTTGTCCACAAGAGTCATGACCTGTAATTCATTCTAAGGGACTTGAGCTTGAAATTCAATTTTTAAGTAGTCAGTGGAGAAGAAGCAGTTTTAATGGTTTATGGTTAATGGTTAATGGTTTTAATGGTAATAAAATGGTTTTAAGAAAATAAACACACAACAAGAGAATAATCTCTCGTTGTGTGTTTATTTTCTTAAAACCATTTTATATATTTTTATACTACATATATATATATATATATATATATATATATATATATATATATATATATATATATATATATATATATATATATATATATATATATATATATATATATATATATATTAGGGCTGTTGAATGATTAAAAAATGTAATCAAATTAATCAATTCAGCTTCAAAATTAATTTAGTCATGATTAATCACCATTCAAACTATGTCAAAATATGCATGTTTTCCTGTACAGGATTTCAACATTTAAAAAAGAAACAGAATCTGTGAAAAAAATAACCATTTATCTTTAAAATATTTATCAAAATAGGTGATCTACAAGCTCTCAATGCTTGTAGATCCTCCAGCTATACTCTATGGCTCTGTTACAGTGAGACACACAGCTTCTATGGCTCTGGTTACAGTGAGACACACAGCTATATGTCTCCGTAAAACCGTGCTCTACCCATTTCTTTCAATGAGAAAATGCTCAGTGGGTTGAGTCAGTGTGCACACGAGTTAATTGCGTTAATTTTTTAAATCAGATCAATCAACAAAATTAATTTAATCCCATTAATTAACTATTTTCAACATATATATATATATATATATATATATATATATATATATATATATATATATATATATATATATATATATATATATATATATAGAGAGAGAGAGAGAGAGAGAGAGAGAGAGAGAGAGAGAGAGAGAGAGAGAGAGAGAGAGAGAGAGAGAGAGAGAGAGAGAGAGCTTTGAATTACTGACTTGAGAGTCTCCATCATGCAGTGTGGACTCCTCAGTCCCACAGCCAGAAGGTTGAGTCCAGAGTCCTGGAGGTCATTTTTGCTCAAGTCAACTTCTCTCAGACTAGAGCTGGAGCTGAGAGCTGATGATAACTCCTGACAACATCTCTCTGACAGGTTGCAGCCTCTCAGCCTGAAGAAACAATGGAATGGGATTTCTTAATGGGTTTTCCTTTAACGAACAATGGTTTGATATTAATTATGTCAAGTTACAATTAAGTGATGCACCTACAGAGCTTTCTTAGAGGCTTTGAGCACAGGCATCAGCCTCAGAAGAGCCTCCTCTGAAGCAGAGTATTTCTTCAGGTCAAACACGTCCAGTTCCTTTCCTGAAGACAGCAAGATGAAGACCAGAGCTGACCACTGAGCAGGAGAGAGCTTGTCTGTGGAGAGACGTCCTGACGTCAGGTACTGTTGGATGTCCTCCTCTAGGGAATGATCATTCAGCTCATTCAAACAGTGGAACAGATTGATGCTTCTCTCTGGAGATGGATTCTCTGTGATCTTCTCCTTGATGTATTTGACAGTTTTGTCATTGGTTTGGAAGGTGTTTTCTGTCTGTATCAGCAGCCTTTGTAGGAGTTTCTGATTGGTGTCCAAAGAGAGGCCCAGCAGGAAACGCAGGAACAAGTCCAGGTGTCCATTTGGACTCCTTAGGGCCTTGTCCACAGCACTTTGGTATAGCTGATGAATCTTAGCTTTCGGTTTAAATACCTTGGACCAGTTGGAGGTCTTTTGTGGTTCTGGCAGTAGGTTGACACCATCCTTGACGAAGGACACAAAGACATAAAGAGCAGCCAGAAACTCCTGGACACTCAGATGGACAAAGCAGAACACTGTGTCTACGTGCAGCCCTCTCTCCTGTTTAAAGATCTGTGTAAACATTCCAGAGTACACAGAGGCGTCTCGGACATCAATGCCACACTCTCTCAGGTCTGCTTCATAGAAGATCAGGTTGCCTTTCTCTAGCTGCTCGAATGCCAGTTTTCCCAAAGCCAGAATGATCTTGGTGTTCTCTGGAGTCTTGTCAGAATGTGTCTGAGCTCCGTCATGATATTTCACACTCTTCTGCCTGAACAGAACCAGCAGGAAGTGGAGGTACATCTCAGTCAGGTACTTTGGCAGCGATCCTTTCATGTCTGTCTTCAACAGGACCTCCAGAACTGTAGCAGTGATCCAACAGAAGACCGGGATGTGACACATGATGTGGAGGCTTTTAGATTGCTTGATGTGGGAGATGATTGGGCCTGCCTTCTTCTCATTGCCGAATCTCTTGACAAAGTACTCATCCTTCTGTGGATCGCTGAATCCTCTCACCTCTGTCACTCTGTCAACATAAGCGGTTGGGATCTGATTAGCTGCTGCAGGTCTTGTGGTTATCCAGATGCGAGCAGAAGGAAGCAGGTTGCCTCTGATGAGGTTTGTCAGCAACACGTCCACTGAGGTTTGTTTGTTGACATCTGTTAGTATCTCAGCATTCTGGAAGTCCAGAGGAATCCTGAGTTCATCTAATCCATCAAGGATGAACATGACTCGGAAATCCTTCAAGCTGCAGATGAGTGGTTTCATGATCCCCCTAAAGAAGTGGTGAAGGAGTTCCACCAAGCTGTACTTCTCCTTCATCAGGTTCAGCTCTCGGAAAGTGAGTGGAAACAAGAAGTGGATGTTCTTTTTGGTTTTGTCTTCTGCCCAGTCCAGGGCATACTTCTGAGATAACACTGTTTTACCGATGCCGGCCACTCCCTTTGTCATCACCGTTTTGATTGGTCCATCTTGTCCAGGTAAGGGTTCGTACATGTCTTCACAGCTGACTGGTGTCTCACTGGCTGGTTTCCTGGAAGCTGCTTCAATGAGTCTGACTTCATGTTCTTTATTGACGTCTCCACTGCCTCCCTCTGTGATGTAGAGCTCTGTGAAGATCTGCTTCAGAAGGGTTTGGGTTCCCTCTTTAGAGATCCACTCAGACACATTCTGACACTTCTTCTTCAGATCAGATTTGAGTTGTCGTTGACTGCCAGGAGCAAGAGTTTCTACATGACCAAAGAAAAGAATGGAAGACACCAGTGAGTGTCAAATTGCCATTAGAAAATCTTCACTAACACATTTTCATTTTGTTAAAGTTATAAATAATGATTCATGTTAAAGGTATAAATAATCTTTCTTACTCATCATCAGGGTGTCAGCCAGATCCTCCATCTTCAGACTCCTCAGGAGGGTCAGTGTGATCTTCAGAGCTCCCTCTGTGATGCTTCTCTCCTCCTCCCCCTCCTCTCCCTGACCCTCTAAGCATTCTGAGTAATCTGTTGTCAGAAGCCTGTGGAACCTCTTCATCTCTTTCTTCACAAGTGTTATGAGTTTCTTTTCAAGCCCCTGAAACACATAATATTAATAATAATAAAGTTTAAACTCCCTGATTGATTGATTGATTGATTGATTGATTGATTGATTGAGGATTGATTGATTGATTGATTGATTGATTGATTGAAGGATTCATCGATTCATTACTTCATTCATTCATTCAATCATTCATTACTTGGCACAGACCAAGGGTTGGTTTGATTATATCTCCATGCTTCATACTGGAGGATCCTCCAGTACGCCAAGATAAGAGTGTAAAACAATAATACATATAACATTCATAGTTAATTCATTATTCTTTTCCAATAAATGGCACTGCTTTGCTACTTCAAATGTGAAATGAAGGAAGGAGATGCGTTAACTGATCATGTAAAATAAATGAAGGAGCTGATAGATCAGCAAATGGATCTGTAATTGAAGAGGAAGATCAGATCATAAGACTGTTGCGTATTTTGCCACAGTGTTATGCTACAATTGTCACTGCACTGGAAACAAAGATTGACACCCTGACACTGAAGTTTGTTCAGCAAAAATGAAGAACAAAAGCGAGTGAACGCTAATGATTCCAGTGGTGCTACATCAGGAGGTGCCCTGGCTTGTCGTCACAATGTACAGGAAATGTGCAGGATAGCTCCAAGACAGTGGGAGCAGTAGAGAGAAGCAGGAGGAGATGTTACTAATGTGGTAAAGGCCATATAAAACGTTACTGTCTGAGCATGAAAAATAAACCAAAAAAGAAAATCCATCAAAGCCAAACATAATAGGTGAGGATGAAGAAGAAATTTGAAATGTCAACATCAAATCAAGTGATGTAAAAAAGTGACACATTGTATGGGTTATTTATTCTCACTGCTATCAAGAAAGAGAATATGGTGCAGTTCAGAAAGTCTTGTTGCTACATAAGTGGAAGTAATGGAACGTTTCAATGAATGGGAACACAAAGAGCTGATAGACTACAGCATGGGTTTTCAACCTTTTTCATCCCAGGGACCACCATTTATTCAGGATTTGAGCCACGGACCACAATTTGAGGACACTTTAGCTCCACAGACCACAAATCTAAAGATTTATTTTGCTTTTATCCAAAATTCCAGCCTGGATCATGCAGGTCTGGAACAGACCTACATCACTTCACTTCAGGAAATGTGAGTTCACCTGCTGGATGAACACCTGACACCAATCCATGGCTGTGTCCACCAACACTTTATCTCACAGAGCTTAGTATTATGTTTTACAATTAGACCTCAGTGTGGTTTGGAAGCACTTTGATTGTGCAGTCTGCAGTGTGTCTCCCTGCAGTCCAGATTAAATATTAAATATTAGTGATTTTAGATTTTAGCAGATATTGTGATTTACACAATATCTGCTTGACTTATGGTGATCAACTCATTTATATGTTGTAGATGTAGTGGTGTTCTATATATAGTGGTATTGTGTGTGTGTGTGTGTGTGTGTGTGTGTGTGTGTGTGTGTGTGTGTGTGTGTGTGTGTGTGTGTGTGTGTGTGTGTGTGTGTGTGTGTGTGTGTGTGCGCGCGCGTGTGTGTGTGTGTGTGCGCGCGTGTGTGTGTGTGTGTGTGTGTGTGTGTGTGTGTGTGTGCATGTGTTGTAGATGTAGTAAAGGTGTTGTCCATTGACATACCTTAAATATGGAGTCCAGCTCTGTTGGATGTTTCTGAGCTGACTGACCACTGGAACCCTGCTGAGATATCTGCTGCTGGTCACTGTGGAGGACACACACACACACACACACACACACACACACACACACACACACACACACACACACACACACACACACACACACACACACACACAAATTGTAGGAGATTGTATGGTGCAGCAGGACAAAACTTTGTGACAATAACAAATGTTAGGAGAGAAGGAGTGTAACAAGAGAACTGTAAATACAGTTTGTGGTTTTATACAGTCAAGAATGGAGCCACATGAGGTCACATGCTGGTCATTGTATTATGCAGGGTTCCTACAGGTTTCTTAAAGTAAAATTTAAGTCTTTTTTAAGACCTTTTTAAGTCCATTTATATAAAACGTAATACCCAGGGCGGATGTAACATTTCCCAATTTAGAGGGGCAGGAGAAAATGGTATGGGGGCGGCTTCATCACCCGTGTCGCTTCGCGCCACGGGTGATGAAGCCGCACCCATACCATTTTCGGTTACAGGAATTTTATTAGGTAAGTAAAGCATCAATAATAACATCAGTTGTTGTTGAAGTTGCAACAGACACGCAGCATGCATAAAGCTAGAGGTCTGAATCAGAGAGTTTTCTGTTCTCTCGGTGCGTAACCGAGAACTCAGTTACTTGATGATTGATACATTTACGCCGCCGTTCTCTGGCTACGTTATTTAAACCAAACACACGGTTGACAAATGACAATTTTGAGGAGCAAAGTGACACGTAGAAATTACAAACTACGCAAAATTTAAGACCTAGATATAAAAATTCAAGACTTTTTAAGTCTTTTTTAAGGTATTATTTTCAAATTCGTAAATTCAATGCTTTTAAGACTTTTTAAGATCCCGCGGGAACCCTGGAAAACTAATTATGTGGTGTAATTGTTGTAATCTTTGACCATAAAAACAAAGCAATAGACAGAAAATGGCTGCCACCGTTCTCTGAATTTCATGTTCAAACTTTACACTTGATTTCATGAAAAAGTGAATGAATCATAGATTAGCACTCATCCTATTGATTACACAATGTAGTGGATTTTTTAGAATGCAAATAGTTTCTCTGTATTCCCAGTGTCACCCTACCCCAGGTCTGACTGCAGCTGTCAGACAAGCCCGACACCTGACTCGTCCATTCAGTTCCATACAAGGACATACTGTATCAACATACTGTATCTGTATGCTTATTTTAAGACTTTGTGAAGTGTATAAAGAGAGGAGGATACCTCTAGTCAGGAGGCTTGCATTAGGCAGACTCCCTGAGTGTTTGCGTTCCGGTCACAAAACTCTTGTGATAAAACTGGATATTGATTCATCTCCATTCCACTCGCATTTGTATTTCTTAAATGTTTTATCTTACATTATTTTGTAAATTCCTAAGAAATCTAGTACAACACAGACACTCTTATAGACGGATAGCCTTGCAGAGTCACATTGTGGAATAAATAACAATGAGCAAATACAAGACCCATAGGCCCAAACAGGTAATTTACAGATAGTTTTATTTATTTATTTTTTAATCCTATGACAGCGATACTGAACATGCACCACATTCCACAGGATGGATTTCATAACTACACACTCTCCTTTGATCTAACATAATGAAATGTGCTAGGTATTAAACTTCTTGATTATGAGCTGTTTAATCATGTTCAACATCATGTATCATGTATTAAAGTATAACAACTTCAGGTTGATTTCAGGTTTTCATTTTGATTTCTGGAGATATGAACGTGGAGGGGAAAGTCTTTTTCTCAGTCCTGGCAAGGAGAATGACCAACTTCCTCAGCGTCAACAGCTACATTGACACAAGTTGTCAGAAAGCTGGACTGCCAGGCTTTTCGGGTTGCGTCGAACATGCATCCGTGATCTGGGAGCAGATACAGCGCGCCAAGAGGGAGAAGAGTGACCTACACGTGGTATGGCTCGACCTTGCGAATGCCTACGGCTCGGTACCACACAAGCTTGTCGAGTTTGCCGTGGAATTCTTTCATGTGCCTAAGTGCATCAGTAACACCATAGCCAAGTACTTCGACAACCTGCACATGTGCTTTTCCGTAGACGATTACATGACGGGATGGCAGCGGTTGGAAGTCGGGATCGCCATGGGCTGCTCAATATCACCGATTCTCTTTGTAGCAGCGTTCGAAGTGTTGCTCATCGGAGCGAGGCAAATGGCCAGAGGCCTGGAATCACCACCGTCAGGTGGGAGACTCCCCGCGCTGAGAGGATACATGGACGACGTCACAAGCATCCTCCAAACCGCCCCATGTACAGCGCGACTCCTGAAGCGGTTCGACGAGCTGACAGGTGAAAATGGAAAGCCCAGGACGAAGTGGAGCAAGCAGTTTCCAGGCTGCAACACAAGGAGGTCCTGGGGAGAGTCCAAGTCAACCGGGCAGGGCTGGGCTGGGGGCAACCGGTCCAGTTCTGGTCCAAAGCCACAAGGGAGCAGAGGAAGACCATGGTGGAGGAGGAGGTCTCACAAGTGGAGAAGGACAGCTACCACATCAAGGCCGTGTCCCAGAGTAAGCAGGGAGCCTGGACTCGTTGGGAGGACACCATCCACAGAGTCATCACCTGGGATGACATCTGGCGAACTCCACAGTCACGGCTCAGCTTCCTCTTGAGGGCAGCCTATGACACCCTCCCATGCCCCCAAAACCTTGCTAGGTGGTTCGGGAGCGAGGGCAAGTGCTCCCTGTGCAACAAGGACAACGCTGGACTCCAACACATCCTGTCAGGGTGCAACATCGTGCTGACACAGGGGCGCTTCTGGTGGTGGCACAACCAGGTTCTGAGGAAGCTGGCGGAGCAGTTGGAGAGGTGCAGAGTCGGGGCAAACTCCTCCTCTGTGTCCCAGCGGCAAATTGAACCGATACGATACTCGATACCTGGGAATCGATACGATACCAGAAACGGTACCTATTTCGATACTTTTTTAACTATTTATTTAATTATATATTGATATATTTTACACATCATAGCAATGGTTTGGTTGAATCATATCTTAAATTATATAATGTATGATGACTGTATCTTTATGGCGACTGCTATTATCTTAAAGACCCCGTAAACCAAATTCAGACTTTTTCTTGTAGACATGAAAATCATGTACAAAAGTCATTTTTATACCCCTGGACAAAATACTAAAACTTTATTATACAGCATTGTAGAATAGGACCACTTTATGTGTTTTGGTTAATCTCATGGGTAGGTTTTGTCTCATTAGCATAATTCGTCTTGATGACGTAGTCACGACGAATTATGCTAATGAGCCTACAGTACTACTGTATATAAATCATATTCCATATAGGCAGTTAGAAACCGAAGCCCCGCCCCCTCTTCTTCACAGCGGAGCGGAGCTGGTGGTGGTGGTGTTGGTTGATAGCTAGCTAGCTAGTAGCTACTAGCTACCATAGATATATACAAGAAAGCGTAGTTACTACAGTGTGTTTTGCCTGTAGGCTGACAAGCACTGACATTTGTTTGCTCTCGATGCGCGATTTTGTGGATGACAGCTGAAAACTACTGAGTGTTTTTAGTAACGGTCGATGGAGAGCTTGGCAACGTTTTCACATTCAAGGACTATCTAACTGCTGCTGCTGCCTGTCAGCAGTATTGCCAACTGCCAAAATCCAAAATGCACTAGTGGCACTTCCAAACTGCACTAGAATGCGATAGAGCAGTGGGTTTTCAACCATTTTCATACCAAAAGAGCACTTGGATTTTCCGCCAGGAGTTTTTTCATTAATATTGGCGCTAGTGGCGTCTGGGAAATAAACTAAATATAGTGACAAATGCGCCAAGTTGGCTACACTGCCTGTCAGCCCCGCTGCGTACTATCAGAGCTATCTAGTAGATGAGTTGCGACATCGAGGGGTCACAAACTGAGTGCTGCAGCCATAGACTTAGGCTGCAGCGCTGTTCATGCAGCCCGAATAGGGACACACTGGAGATGGAAATGCATTGTTTTCAATGAGGGCAGCAAAATAAAAGAGCCGCCATTGGACTAACCCCATGAAGTGAACGGAGTTGTCGTAACTCCTGTCCCATAGGCTGTAGGGACCGTGGCCGTCCCTACAGGCTATGGGACCATGATGGGACCGCTGTAGCGCACACACACACACACACACACACACACACACACACACACACACACACACACACACACACACACACACACACACACACACATACACGACGCTAGTAAAGTTAGCGCGCTGTAGTACTGGCTTGTTTGTTGTTGTTGACAGACAGTTAGGCTGTTTGGACGGCGAGATATGCTAATTAGCATAACGCTCATGAATATGCTAATGAGCTTACAGCACTGGCCACGCCCCTACAGTCCTGGAGAATCAGGCCAGAATTTTTTCCATTGTATTTCACACATGTTTAAACATCATTTCTGAAACATAGCGACTTTTTCAATCATAAATATTTGGTCTGTGGGGCTATAATACATTACTCTGTGGTGTGACAAACTGGGAATACATTTTGTATCATACATTTTTTTGCTTTACGGGGTCTTTAAAATACAGTATATCTCAGTTTGAACATTCAAATTATGGATAATAAATATCTAATTAGCCTTTTAATCACTTGTTAGCAATAAAAAATATTAGATACTACTGATGGTTGGTAAATTGTTTTTACAAGGAAAAATTAGTTACACTATGCTATGGCATGCAGCAGGGAAGAAGGAGGAGGGGCCAGGGTTAGACAGAGGGCTCAATCACACATTTCAGTCATTAAAGCTTGCCTTAATGCCCTGTTGCCCTAATGACTTAAGGGTCAGGACCTCCATTTCCCACAATGCTCTGCAGGATCTGGGCGGTGGCTAAGTTGCAATGAGGAAATCCTCACATCTGAGTGTAGTTCTCCAATGCACCAGATGTCCTGGTGCATTAATTCAAATAAAAAACGAAATCTCATCTGCACAAACCCTGCCTGGTGCATAAATAACAATCAGCCCCTAATATGATAATATAATTCTCTAAAACACTCAATAAAGCACCCCAGTGCTGTCAGTTCTGTACATAATCTTATCTGTATCCAGTCTCTTTTACATTGTGGGAAATGGAGCTCCTGACTCATAAGTCATTATGGCAACAGGGCATTATGGCAAGCTCTAATGACTGAACTGTTTGAATGAGGCCAAATGTGTGACTGAGTCCTGTTTGCGCACAGGGAAAAGGGGAAAAAGTTCACAATGATGGCATTTAATTAATTACTTTTGAAAGCCACGATTGGACAAGAGAGGAGAGACATTACGACATCAGGTAGGAGGCAACGTGGACAGAGCTAGTGTGTGTGTATGTGTGTGTCTCTCTCTGTCTCTCTCTGTCTGTCTGTCTGTTTGTCTCTCTCTCTCTCTTTCTCTCTCTCTCTGCTCGCGGCGAACGGAGGTGGGCGCGCGCACACGTACACACGGAGGGGACGATGCGTTTATAGCGGCAGCTTGTCTGATCAGCGGAACATTTCCATGCAGAGTGGAACTTTTTGCAAAGCACTAAATGTTCATCTAGTTTAGTCAACGAAAACCATGCAGTCTTTGTAAATTAGTCAACCAGGACAGCTGTGTTATCTTGTCAGCGTCAGTCCTGCTCGCTCTTTGAAGTGCAGCGGCACAGAATGACAGTAGAAAGTATCGAAACGAGGCACTGTTCATTTTGAACTGAATCGATACCACTATAGGTATCGCTATGTCCCAATCGATACCAGTATCGGTGTCGCTCACGGTACCCAAGCCTACTCAACACCCCAGTGAGGTCAGTTGCAGGGAGTGGCGTGGGGGGACGTCCCCACAAAGCCACTGCCCCCCCACCGGGAGGTGTCGTGGCTAGGGGGCGAAACATCAGTGAACGGTGGCACCAGCTGACGACCCTGCAGCTGACCTCAAAGAGCACTGGAGGAGGTGCGACAGGCAGAGATGCCAAGCAGTCAACCTGTATCATCTAAGATGATACCTGACAACCAGCACTATCCTAGGACCTTTAAAGTGATGATACATCTATTAACCAGTTAACAGTTTCTTTAATAATAATTAATTAGTAAAAATGGTAAATTGCTTGTCAGAAAAGTACTGCATGTGAAGTCTATAATAAAATATTCTGGTTCTGTTAAGAATATTTTCTCCAATCTTTCCACAAAATAATATATATGCTGGATATTGGTCTTGGTAAGGACCAGGCTCAATAAGCCTGATTGATAAGGTGATCGTTATCAATAAAAGGAACAAACTCCATCCCTAATGATCAGCATAGTGGTCACTGGTTAGCCTTCTAGTCTAGTTTAAAAGATGCAGTTTGACAGGATAGTATTATTACCGTGATTTGCATAGAATGATAATTCTGGTAACACAAGTTGCAAGACGATAAACTTGATGATTTTAAATTAAATAATTATTAGTTAATTTGTTTTACAATGTGACCTCCTAATCTCCTACATTCTGGTAAAAATCCTGAATGATTGCTTCTCCATAAGCAAGATATATCTAATCCAATGAATGCCTGTTTTTTTGTTTTGTTTTTTAGGGTGTCTCAGACATTCAAAAATGCATCTCTTTGTGGGCACCATTTCCTTGCTCACCTTGACACAGGGGTGACGTAGTTCCCCGGGAAGAAGCCGGAGGCGCCAGTCCTCAGTGATGTGCCTCTGAACCAGCCCTGGAGCTTCTCTGTCACTTGGTAAATGTCTCCTTTCCTCAGCTCCAGATCGACTGCTTCTTGGGGTTCATAGTCATACAACGCCACATATCTAAATGAAAACAAAGACAAAACACAACACACCACTGTTAGAAGACAACAGAACGATGACGTATATTACCCCCAGTGTGGATTCTCTCCACAAATTGGAGAGCAAAATGTTTGAGCTCATTTCATGTGGAGCTTTGACAGGAGTGTCGCAGTCTTGGTCCATGATGGTTATTGGGCATTTTAAGCTGACTGAATGTCTCCAAAATCCTGTGAGTCAGAGTTAAATTCACTTCAAAGCACACAGCGATCCAATGGGCACATTGGGCCGAGGCTCAGGGGCCCCTGAGTTAGGGGAGCCCTTGCACTTGAGTGTCATGAGGCTCAAGCTCAGGGCTTAGTTACTGAAATGAACTTGTTATTACACTTTGATACAGAACATGATTAAACAGCTCATAACCATGAAGTTTAACATCTAACTGACATCATAAGAATAACTTTCTGGGCACATCCACATATAGACATCAGAGGGGGCTTCAGCCCTTTGTGACTAACAGTGGCACACGCGGTCCTTTTCTCTGTTAATAAAAGTGGGCTTATTCGTTTGGGTCCATAAAATAACCCTAAAAGTCCTAAACCAACATGCTATGGTAGGTTACTGCAAGTGTTTAAAGTGTTAGTTGCATTTATTTGGCTTAGTTATTTTGTCTGTTCATTATTTTTAAGCAATCCCTTGCTGTAAATCCTGCTGAAATGCAGCTGAATATCGTAGGCCTATATGTCATAATCAGTGGCGGCTGGTGACTTTTTCTTTAGGGGGGGCACTATAAAAAATCATAATAATAATGGGGGGGGGGGGGGGGGGGGGGGGGGGATCAAGAATATGTACCAGGCATCATCACATTCAATGGAAGCAAAACAATGAGTTGGTGTGAAATGTGAATGGATGCCGTCAGCCAATCCTTACCAGCTCTTTGAGAAGGTCCTGGGCCTCCTGGGTAGGCTACTGGTGTAGGATACTCTCCTCTGTCCTTGGATTTTTGTGTGATGATTACGTTTATCTGGTTCTAGCTTTTTAGTTAAAAAAAAATCCTGCAGTGTTCTGCTTTTAATTGGTGTTTTCTGCATTGCTTTATAATTATCTTATAATATTTTTGTCTTGTTATTCCATTATCAAAATTAATTCAACTACTGTATATTCCTCCCTTTACCTGTCTCTGTGTCTCTTCATTCATGTCTGTGGTGTTGTGTTCAACTCTATGTAAAACTGTGTTGTGTGCTACCCTCAAGTGGTTTGGTCGCGCACATTTTGCGACCCGGATCGCTCCTACCGTTTGCATTGAAGTCACTAGGACCGCAATGCATTGCCCTTCAGTGCAGAGCTCAATGCCTAAAGACGAATGCGAACCAACACGTGACACTCAGTAACCTATCAGCAACGTTGTACAACGTAAACAACTTTTGACATTTCATGGCAGTATATTACAACTTTTAATCACTTTGTGGTTAGAGTGGGCTTTGGTTACTTATATTATATACAATTTGCCGTGATGGATTGCTCATTTAAAGAAAATGACAAGCTGCAGATTTCATTTCTCCGTCATTCTTATTCACGTTTTATTCATGAGGTATTGCACGGTGGTGCGGCGCAATAGCGCCCCTATTGACCGGCCGCCACTGGTCATAATTGATATGCATGTGTGCAGACACTATGTGCCGGTGTTGCGCCGCAAAGAAAAGAAAAAAGAAGTGGGACCCTTTGGCAGGCGGCTGCCCAGAGGCCCATGATTTCTAGTTCTATCTATGACTAGATGTGAGTAGATGTGCTCCTAACCCAGTGTAGTAGTGATGCGTGGGCCGGCCCGATGGTGGCAGGCCCTGCGGGTTGTCCCGTATGTTCTGGTGGACAGGTTTCAGTTTTCAGCGCAATTAGCGGCCTGTACAGTGCACACAGACTTATAGCAAATCTACAAGCTCGTTGTGAGCTTGTAGTGCTATTTTGGGTATGATGTACAGCAGTGCAACTTAGTTGAAGCTACTAAAACGAAATTCATCCCTCCATTCATTCATCTGAAGGGGAGAGCTAAGGCTGAAGCAGGTACACACACCCGAATGAGTGAAGTGAAGTTAGTGAACAGAATGTCATGTCAAGTACTGTAGATTCAAGTCAAATAATTTATTACGACGGCACCTTGCTCTCTATATCATGTGTTGTTATCTGATAGTTTTATACACTGACCTCTGATCAGTAGAGTGGTGTCCATCTTTGAAGTCAATAGGTTTACCCTTGGACCGGTCACTCTTCATGGAGACACAGCTGGGTACAGGAGACCCTGATCTGTAATGATTAACCATGAAACCATAAAAACCATCAAACTTTACATTTATGTCACCAAGAAAAGCATCTTGTACTGAAACACTTTCTAGTACAAGACCAGCTTCAGCAGTGTTACAACAAACGGAATGCAACGGATGTGTTTTTGTCTTTATAGACATGTTTTGGTAGCAAAGGCTAATTGACTGAGGCGCAGCGTTACATCATGTGTTGTTTTCTGGTAGTTTTGCATTCTGACCTCTGATCAGTAGAGTCTAATACAACTATATCATGTGTTGTTTTCTGGTAGTTTTATACACTGACCTCTGATCAGTAGAGTGGTGTCCATCTTTGAAGTCAATAGGTTTACCCTTGGACCGGTCACTCTTCATGGAGACACAGCTGGAATGCAATGCAACGGATGTGTTTTTGTCTTTATAGACATGTTTTGGTAGCAAAGGCTAATTGACCGGGGCGCAGTGTTACATCATGTGTTGTTTCCTGGTAGTTTTACATTCTGACCTCTGATCAGTAGAGTCTAATACAACTATATCATGTGTTGTTTTCTGGTAGTTTTATACACTGACCTCTGATCAGTAGAGTGGTGTCCATCTTTGAAGTCAATAGGTTTACCCTTGGACCGGTCACTCTTCATGGAGACACAGCTGGGTACAGGAGACCCTGATCTGTAATGATCAACCATGAAACCATAAAAACCATCAAACTTTACATTTATGTCACCAAGAAAAGCATCTTGTACTGAAACACTTTCTAGTACAAGACCAGCTTCAGCAGTGTTACAACAAATGGAATGCAACAGATGTGTTTTTGTCTTTATAGACATGTTTTGGTAGAAAAGGCTAATAACTGACCAAGGCGTAGTGTTACATCATGTGTTGTTTCCTGGTAGTTTTACATTCTGACCTCTGATCAGTAGAGTCTAATACAACTATATCATGTGTTGTTTTCTGTTAGTTTTATACACTGACCTCTGATCAGTAGAGTGGTGTCCATCTTTGAAGTCAATAGGTTTACCCTTGGACCGATCACTCTTCATGGAGACACAGCTGGGTACAGGAGACCCTGATCTGTAATGATCAACCATGAAACTAGAGTTCTCAAGCTCTGGCCGAACCCGACCAGGCCCGAACCCAAACAGGCCCGTCCCGACATTTAGGGCCGGCCCCATGAAAAATAATATACATTAATTTATTTGAGTAAGAATAGTAACAATAATTATTTTCTGTATTTAGCTATTATGAAGATGGTGCTGATTGCCATTTCATTTTTAATCGGTGGCGAATTCTCAAATTTTGTCCAAACGCGACAGTTTAGTGCCGGGTAGCGCCTAAAATCTATTCCATTTAGTCGGGCCGGGCCGGGACTAGGGCCTGAACTGTTAGGGCCCAGTTAGGGCCTGACTGTTTGCATTCTGACCTCTGATCAGTAGAGTCTAATACAACTATATCATGTGTTGTTTTCTGGTAGTTTTATACACTGACCTCTGATCAGTAGAGTGGTGTCCATCTTTGAAGTCAATAGGTTTACCCTTGGACCGGTCACTCTTCATGGAGACACAGCTGGGTACAGGAGACCTGATCTGTAATGACTAACCATGAAACCATAAAAACCATCAACTTTACATTTATATGTCACCAAGAAAAGCATCTTGTACTGAAACACTTTCTAGTACAAGACCAGCTTCAGCAGTGTTACAACAAACGGAATGCAACAGATGTGTTTTTGTCTTTATAGACATGTTTTGGTAGAAAAGGCTAATAACTGACCAAGGCGTGGTGTTACATCATGTGTTGTTTCCTGGTAGTTTTACATTCTGACCTCTGATCAGTAGAGTCTAATACAACTATATCATGTGTTGTTTTCTGGTAGTTTTACATTCTGACCTCTGATCAGTCGAGTGTAATACGTTTTTTTAATACATCGAATGGATGCAACCTGGGACGTGTCTTCAGTGATGTATCCCAAGCTCATTGGGGTTTCGGGTCTCTCGAACATCATACCCCTCACTCAGGTGACCCAGCCGGGGTTCATGACGCCCCGACTCACGTCCCAGTAGCTGCCCCTGATCAGTCCCACAAGGGAAAGGCCAAGGCCGTCCAATCCACCGCCCCTGAAATACTCCGCCAAAACTGGGAGGTTCTGATGCTTGGAGGGACTAGGCTCTGTGGTTTGACACCTGTCCGTGCCCCTCCTACGTCTCACCAGGCCCAATCCTGCTCTCACCAGGAGGCACAGGACCTGTGCGTTGCACCAGACTCCCAGCATCGGAAGTGGAAGAGACTCCATGAGCGGTGGACAAACGGCCCTCCTAAAGGACTAACCAAGGGTTTTTGGGCGTCTTCCTCACGGACGACACAGGCTGGGGCGCTAGCCCATACTGCTAACCCGGGTGCCGTCTACATTCCGGCTGCCACCCGTCTCTCCGGTGGTCACCAAGTCTTTCCCTGGTTGTCACGTAGTCTATTCCTATGAGTCACTATAAATAGATTGATCGGTTTTTTAATACATCGAATGGATGCTGGTAGTTTTACATTCTGACCTCTGATCAGTCGAGTGTAATACAACTATATCATGTGTTGTTTTCTGGTAGGTTTACATTCTGACCTCTGATCAGCAGAGTGGTGTCCATCTTTGAAGTCAATAGGTTTACCCTTGGACCGGTCACTCTTCATGGAGACACAGCTGGAATGCAATGCAACGGATGTGTTTTTGTCTTTATAGACATGTTTTGGTAGCAAAGGCTAATTGACCGGGGCGCAGCGTTACATCATGTGTTGTTTTCTGGTAGTTTTGCATTCTGACCTCTGATCAGTAGAGTCTAATACAACTATATCATGTGTTGTTTTCTGGTAGTTTTATACATTGGTAGATGTTGTATCTGGAATTCACAGTACCATCAAAAGTTCTTAAAAGAATCCTTAAGACTAAATTAACAGCTGTTTTTCACCTAACTACAAGCTAACAGTAGAAATCCTATTTTGAGACTCTGAAAACCCTGAGAGCAGCCTGAGAAAGTTCACACCTTTTAAGGTTGAGTTGTAAACCCAAAAACATTGTGTAGCCAAATTGAGTTTAGGTGACATCTGCGATGCTCTGTCCTGGAGGTTTCATCCTGTCAGAGCATACATCTATACGGTTTAAATTAAGCTCACTCATTGTTTAACCCATTTCAGACGGGAGTCCAAATGTGGATCTTTACCTTTAAGAACGGGAGTCCATTTTGGGACTTTTACCTTTCAGGCCGGGAGTCCAAATCTGGACTCTGGGTAGATTCCGCCATTTCCGGTCTCATAGCCAATCAAATGTGTCATAAGTCGATGACGTATGTATTCTAGGGTGTCGCAATGCATTGTGGGAATTTTTTTTTCCTCTTAAGGCAACGTTATTGGTCGGCAAAGTCAGTGCGTGTTTTTTTTTTACTGCGTCACCGTTATTCTATTCGCTATTGCAATCATCACCATGGCAGCAGCAGCAGCGTCGGGGAAATCAACAACAAAGACTCCACGTGAAATGGAAGATGTTTTGAGCGACGGCAGCGACATCGTGGACGATTACAGTAGTAGAGACGATGACGACGTTCTAGATCCAGATTATATCCCCTCTTCGGAGCCGCTGGACAAAGCGCAATGGAGGCGTAATCTGTTCAGCGACAGCGACGAAGAGTCTGACGATGATCAAGCCGAGTTTCGTGGTTTTCACGACGACTGGGTAACGGACGCATCTGCCTTCAACACGACGGAGAAAAGAAAATTTATCCGCAAGCCAGGCGTGAAGGTAGATCTTCCCCAGACGCGACCCCCCTGGAAACTTTTGAGCGCATTTTCGACGAGCGATTGTGGTCCCGTCTGGTTACGGAGACCAATACATTTGCCAGGCAATCCCAGCCCGAGCCAGCACCACAGTCGAAAATGACCAAATGGAAAGCCGTTACTCTGGCTGAAATGAAGACATTCATTGGACTTTGCATCGCCATGGGCGTTCTGCGCCTACCAGTCCGGAGGGATTATTGGCGACAGACAAAGACCTTATTCCAGACCACATACGGCAAAGTGATGTCCCGGGACAGATTCAACGATATTTGGAGGTAATAATAACACTAATACAAACCGCTATGATGATAATTATAATGATAAGACTTTATGATAGCAGTGCTATTGTTATTATAGCGTTGTACTATTGTGCGATCATAGAAGCCTATAATAGCGCAACAACAAAAGGTTTACTGAAGGTAATAGCAATAATACAAATTGTATAGTAGGCCTATGATAATAATAGCGCTGCAAATATATAATGTTGAGTGATCTTGCTGATAATAACGGTAATAATTGATGAATTGATTGAAAAAAAAGTACGCCCAAAATGGCGCCTGGGGGATATCTTTTTAGTCCATTGAGACAATAGCATACCCCACCCCCCACGTACTAGGCAAGACAATAGAATACCCTATCCCCCCACGCACTAGGCAAGACAATAGCACCCCCCACCCCCCCACGCACTAGGCAAGACAATAGAATACCCCATCCCCCACGCACTAGGCAGCATCCATACAACACTGTTGTGTATTGCATGTTATTACTGTAATGTTATTACACACACACACACACACACACACACACACACACACACATACATATATATTATAAACAACACAAAGAAGCATAAAAATGACTAACACCTATGTGCATTTTCAGGTTTCTGCACCTCCAGGACAACGAGGCAGCTGTAGACCGGACTGATAAGGTGTGGAAGCTGAGATGGTTCCTGGACTTCCTCGTTGCTCAATTCCAAGAGCTGTACGAAGTCGATGGCTTCGTCACAGTGGATGAAAGCATGGTGAAGTTCAAGGGACGCCTGATGTTCAGACAATATCTCCCACTGAAACCTGTGAAGTGGGGTGTGAAGGTCTGGGTGATGGCAGAGAGCTCCACGGGATACTGCACGAACTTCAAGGTAAGAGAAAAATCGCACACCAAGTAACTATCATTTGCAAATGTTTATTGTAAGAGTGAGTGAAGTTTCAAACACCAAAGCTCTTCCTCAGACTTGTTTTTCTTATAATCTTTCAGGTCTACACAGGGCGTGACGCAGCTACAGCGCACGAGAAGGGTCTCGCGCACAAAGTGGTCATGGACCTAGCCGAGCCCTTCTATGGTTCCCAGTTGGCCATCTTCATGGACAACTTTTACACTTCTCCAGAGTTGTTCAAGGAGATGACCAACCATGGACTCTACGGCTGTGGAACGGTTCGTGCCAACCGTAAAGGACTCCCGAAGTCCCAGGCGCTGAGCAAGAAGGCACCCATGAAAAGGCACGAGTTCAAGGTGGCCCAAAACAACGAACTCACGTTCTGTGTTTGGAAGGACACCAAGGTGGTCATGGTCCTATCCAACTACCACCACCCCACTGCAAGAGGGACGGTGAACAGGAGGAAGGAGGGTGCAGCCCGGGCGGAGGTGACGGTGCCAGCCTGTGTTTCTGACTATCAGAAATACATGAAAGGTTTGTTTGATTTTATTGACAAAACATAACATGACCATAAAAATGAGCCCTTTTCCTTGTGGTCCATGTAAACGAGTGTCTAAACTTGAGTGTCATGTGTTTTTTGTTTCACCAGGTGTGGATCTGATGGATCAGATGACTGGCTACTACCAGTTCCAGCATCGGTCACTGAAGTGGTGGAGGAGGGTCTTCTTTTTCTTCTTGAGCGTGTCTTGCCACAACGCGTTCATTGCTGCACGGTCTGTTGGAGGAAGGGACTTCAAGAAGAAATTCCCTGGCTACAAAGACTGGGTGGAAGACCTCGCACAGGAGCTGATCACTCCAGCGGCAATCAGGAGCCCTCCTGTGACCCGCCAGACCAAACGACCCAGACCGGCTGCTTCTCCTTCTGCGTCCTCAACTTCGTCTGTGTCAGCGCCTGCGTCTGCACCTGCGTCTCCTTCAGCAGGCGCATCACAGCACGACTTTGTCCCCAAGCTCACTACAAGGAGGGCCTGCGCAGTGTGCCTGGCGGAGGGTAAGCCAAAGCCAACAAGGGTTACCTCCGGCTGTAAACAGTGCCAGGTACCCGTCTGCCAGCAGTGCTTTGGCATGCACACCCGTGGTCGTCAGTGATGCTGAACTGGCACTGAACTGTGACTTGTAAAGACATTACCACCAACTGCAATAACAGACACTTTATTTTTTCATTTTGAAAATATTGCTGCTTTTTATTACACTTTTTGTCACTTTATATCTTTTTTATTGAACACTTTTTGTCACTTTATATCTTTTTTATTGAACACTTTTTGTCACTTTATATCTTTTTTATTGAAAGGACACTTTATATTTTATTATTACTTTATTTTTTGTTTGATTTCCTGCTTTGTGTGCATTTTCAAAGTCTGCACAAATAAAAGTTAAAGTTTTTGAAAGCCTACAGTGTGAGATCTCAAATACTTTTTACGTTTAGTTCCTACTGCTATTGTAGGACTTAGTCTTGGTCCAAGGCAACTATCAGACTATCAATAGTGTTCTAATTATGTTTCTATGTGTCTCTATGTGTTTCAGAGCCTACAATAATGCAAAAATTGCTGTTTTTTAGTAGGCGTTTTACTAGTTTTATCATATTTTCTGGATTCATAATTTTTTCTGATTTTTTGATAAAGGTTTGGACCAAGGCAAGTATTTTTCCATGAAAGCCAAAGGTGTAAGCTATCAAATGCTTTTGGAATTTTGTTTCTAGCTGCTACAGAGCCTGAGAAACAAATGTTTTAGTAAACGTTGACATCCCTGGTAAGTTTTCCAGAAAAAGTCAGGATTTGGGGGTATTTTCAAAACCGCCATAGGTTTTAAGGGCTTTTTTCTAGGCGGACTTAGGCCTGAATGGGTTAACATACAGGAGCAGCTGAAACCTAAAAGCATGGTTCTCTGCTCTTACCCTTCAGTCATAATTATTTGAGATCAAAACCAATTTATTGTCATTTCATTTGCTTTATTTGAGTTAAACTGTTTACACGTACATATTATATAAAAGTACAATAATTATGTCTTTTTGTTTCTTGCATTCTATAAACAGATTTAGTATTACTTGGTTGCATATTGATCTGTAACATAATTCTCATATGTGTAATTTCATTTATTTCAAAGTATAAACTAATTCCTGTAGCCATTCATTTTCCATGTTACATTTATTTTTGATATTGAGTACCTTTACTGTAAGCTATTAATAATAAGTATAACTCTTCATTTGTATAAAATAAGTTGAGTCACACTCCACATTTAAGGATTATTTTTACTACAGCTGGCTTTCCTATTCTTGAGGTTGACACCCTTAAAAGGACCTTTTTACTGTCTTTTTCTGGTGGAGGTGTGACTAAGGACCATTTAAAAGACCAGTTGTTTGCCCTGTTTTCTCGTGCTCACATGAATTGACCCGTTGTGACTCCATGCTACCAGACGATTGAGTCTGGCTCCTGCTGCCGCGTTGTAATCTTTGCTAAATAAAACTGCAATAGATTGCTCTTGAACAGTATCTCCTATCGTCTCGATCCCATCTTTGAACGCACGTTTGACCATCGTGATACAGCATAGAACCTCAGATCCCACACTGACCTCTGATCAGTAGAGTGGTGTCCATCTTTGAAGTCAATAGATTTACCCTTGGACCGGTCACTCTTCATGGAGACACAGCTGGGTACAGGAGACCCTGGTCTGTAATGACCAACCATGAAACCATAAAATCCATCAAACTTTACATTTATGTCACTCAGTAGAATCTAATACAACTATATCATGTGTTGTTTTCTGGTAGTTTTATACACTGACCTCTGATCAGTAGAGTGGTGTCCTAAATTATTTCTATTCACTCATACACTTACTCAGGTATATTGATATCTCCTCAGGAGGAGTGTAATAAATTTGTGACTGCGACATACAGTACATCGCGACATACGTCGAGATGTATGTTGTCTTATGTGGTCAACGGCCGCTACCGATAGCCAAAATGGTTACGACAAATTCACATTCTTTTTCAACTTCTGAGAGATTGTTTTGCAACCACGGCTTATGTTGTGACCGCTTTGCATAACTGAAACGGTCACGACCTTTTCATAACGGTCCTGGGTTAAGGTTAGGTTTAAGGCAGGTTTTACTAAGGTTATGTTTAGGGTTAGGGGTTAGGGTTAGGTTTAGTAGGGAAGGGTCACGACCACTTTGGCCATCGGTCGTGGCTGCTTGCCAAACGGTCAGTTCAACGGTCGAGACAGATATATATGGTCGCGACTGTTTTACCACCAGTCGTGGTCACAAATTGATCTTGCTGTCTCTCTATTTCCTACCATTGTGAAGCCGCAAGTGTTGGATTGTTCACCCACGAATACTGAACACGAGCTGAGCTGAGACCGTTAGTGGGTTAGTGTAATAAACTCCCAAAATGTACACATAAAACTATGCTATGATCAATTTATCTATCTAGGTTTGTAGATGTAGTGTTTATGTCTTTAGTACAGCTAGAATGTTCTTTACATTCTCCATTGAGGTCAGCCTGGTTCATATCATGTCATGTTATATATCATGTGTCATATATCTTCACGTCACACATCCATATATGTATTTCTGTTATGTGTAGTAAACTGTGTGAACCTGTAGTGTAGTTCAGGGTGGTCAGCACTGTGACAATGCAGAGGGTCACTATAGTTCACCCTCACTGTAATCTTTATTGTTCACAAGGTAAATTAGTGTTGGGCGTTCAGCCCTGCTACAGCCACACATAAACATTAATGAATAACAGACACAACATTACACAATGTACAACACAGTGTGTTCATCTAACGTTTCACACTCACTACTGTTCCACATTGACACAACTCAAGTTCAGTCACAGGTGTGGCAGGCACATAATCATGGGTCCTGCCACTTTCTTGACTTTGTTTATGCTGCTTATGTTCATATTATCAGAATCTGCCACAGTAAGGTTGAATTTACCATTTGTCATTCATTTGGGTTTTTGGCAGTACATCCCATACGTTTTTAGTGTTACTCATTCTAGGAATGTCTGATCTCTATACAAGCCATACCTTGTTGTAAAGGTGACTAATAAATGATAAATGATCCAACTTAAAAATACCATATCTTAAAAATACCATATCTTATAAGATATGGTATTTTTAAGGTGGACAAAATAATTCCCAAAGTTAGGTTTCTGAACTTATGTGGGTCAGTTTTTTTTTCTTACAGTATATCAGTTTATATACATCCCCCAGAACCCAGCCCTGATATTCAAGATAGAAACATGGTTGAACTTCAATCTGTTCCTCGTTTCGGTGGAGGCCAGCTGGGGTCCCCAGACCACACTTTTAGAACCACTGATTTCGCAAGTTGTGTCAGCTGATAAGAATCTTGTGATAAGAAAAATGTGATGATTTAAGATGTTAAACTTTATGATTCTATGAGCTGTTTCAACATACACACACACACACACACACACACACACACACACACACACACACACACACACACACACACACACACACACACACACACACACACACACACACAAAGGTTCAATTTAAAGCTTTGTTCCCTCACACTACATAAGATTATAACCTTACAACATTATAACATTGCATAATGCACTACATCAATGCTGATATAACATTTTCACACAGTTGCAAGAGTGAATGAATATGAAGCATTTAACACTGACCCTGTAGTTTGTTGACCAGGATCCATGTTTCTGCTTTGTAACTCACTGTGGACGACAGCATCTGATAAACAACAAAACAACAATATTTTAACTCACTGTGGACGACAGCATCTGATAAACAACAAAACAACAATATTTTAACTCACTGTGGACGACAGCATCTGATAAACAACAACAAAACAACATTTTAACTCACTGTGGACGACAACGTCTGATAAACAACAACAAAACAACATTTTAACTCACTGTGGATGACAGCATCTGATAAACAACAACAAAACAATATTTTAACTCACTGTGGACGACAGCGTCTGATAAACAACAACAAAACAACATTTTAACTCACTGTGGACGACAGCGTCTGATAAACAACAACAAAACAATATTTTAACTCACTGTGGACGACAGCGTCTGATAAACAACAACAAAACAACATTTTATCTCACTGTGGACGACAGCGTTTGATAAACAACAACAAATTAACATCTTGTAACAATAGAGTGTAGATCACACATGGTCAACATACAGCCGGCGGGCCTCACCCGGCCCACTGACCATCTCAATGCAGCCCAAAGTCAAAGTCGTACAATTAGTCACTCACAAAACTAAAAGGTTTGTGGTTTTGAGGGAAATTAGTTTAGCTTGACCCCAATTCATAGTGATGAATATGTACCATTTGAGTACTTCCAGGGACTTATCATAGATCCAAAGTCCTGTTAGAAGGCATTACGCTTGGTAAGCATGCTGGTGGTTGTTTATAGATAAGTTTAGTATTGCTCTGACTAATGGGAGGTCGATCGAATGACATGTTAGCCCTGCTTCCATATTCCTTCCATATGTAGTCAAATGTTTCTAATGTAGGCCTATGTGAAGACTAGGGCTGCAATCAGGGCCGCTTTAAGAGCGGACCGGATGGAGTGCCCGCTCCAGGTCTCACACTACCGAGGCCTCGCACTCGCACACCACCAGTCACATGAAAATAAAACACTTTCACTGTGCCTAAAGCCATTACAGTACAGAGAGTTGTGCATTTAACACAAGCACTACATGCCAATGTTCTATTCAAGGCATTGTCGTGCAGTGAAAGTGTTTTTATTTTATTTTATTTTTTAGATATGTTTTGGTTTTTTTTTTATGCATTTATTGATAATTTCAGTTCATTGACACACTTCGGCTCAGAATAAGATTGACCATAGACCATTTATTGCAAAGCTTTTGCATGTTTGTATGGCGGCATGGCTCTTGCTCATGTGATATCAGACGATCTATGAACTTAGTCATAGGTCTGATATCACATTTGATATCTCCGATTATCTGTGCATCAAGACACAGCTTGAGATATCAACAACCCCCCTGAGCAGAGCCAAGGTACAGTAAAATACAAGACATTAACACGTGAGCATCATATCCAGTGCAGACTGACATGAGACATTACAACATTTATCCAAAATGCATGAACTACATGGATACAGAAAATATCATAGTCCACAGTAAACACGGATACCATAACAGAACTAGATACCACAATAGTTACAACCCTTAAATCATGATTAATCAGAGACTCATGTACTCGGAAATGGTGCCACAGGGAGGAGGCCGGGGAGGTGGAGGAAATTTGAAACACTCTGATCAACAGGACAGAGTCAGCTTAGCAGGAAGAGACGAGAGGAGAGGGAGAGAAAGAATAGACTGCTTATATAGAGCACATGATTGAATGTGGGTGTGACTGACTAGCTGACAGCCAATGACAGTGAGGGGAGTTGACGTGGTGACACCAATGAGAGTGAGGGGAGTTGACATGGAGAGACTGCAGATTTAAAGGAACAGAATGAATTACTGATTGAAAATAAGGGGAATTAAATAAACCTTCTGCCCTCCGTGCCTCAATGAACTAACGCTTCGCTGGATTACACCTCATGAGGGACAGGAAAAGGAAGGGAAAGATGGGGAGAGACACAAAGCAAAGGCCTTCGGGCTCGGGAGTCGAAACCCACGGCACGCCGTGGTGCCCAGACAGTTGAGCTAACGCCGATGCCGAGTCAGTATTTATATTCTGAATTGGTGTATCTTACGCTAATTCAAAATAAAAACACGCCAATTCCACTGCTGCTCACTGTAAACTTACCTGGTGATCTCCCTTGTCTCTGGGTGCTGTTGTCACCGACTACATCCTGGGTAACTGCCCAGATGTTTTCAAACTGGACCGTTGATCCACCGTGGTGTCCAAGTCCCCCTGGCTGGAAAGCTGCTGCTGCTGTTCTGCCTGTAGACGGGGATTAGGGCCCTGGATTCACTTCTACATCTCCTGCCATTAATAAGGAAAGAACAATCACGGGCTCTGCGATCGATTTTGCCACCCGGAGGTTTATTCTTCCGATCCGGGTTAGATGTTAGTAAGCTGTGGATCGCCGCTGAGCCAATGGAGATGTGTTTCCGTTCAGAGCCTTTCAGAAGGAAAAAGTCACTGTGGAATTCCTCCTTTGTGTCGCTTGTATCGTTGGTATCGTTCCATCTGCTCCTGGTGTAAAATCCAGGGTGGTTCAGGTAGGAATCCAAAATCCATAGAACCAGGAAAGGAAAGAAAAAAGAAAAAAAAAAACAAGAAGAAAATGCCTGTAATCCGAGCCATCTGGCTGGAGGAGAGCTGGAGAGCTGGAGAACTGGAGACTGTCTCCTTCAAGGATCAAGCTTTTACCACCGTACTAGTGTCACATACCTGTGCAAAGGCCTGTGTAAAGATGTAGACGGTGTCAGCGATGTGTTCATGGCTGTGATGAGCAGAGGGGATCTAGAAATGAGGGGCCCCTGGGGCGCCGTAACCCAAAGGGCCCCCCCCCCCCCACACAAACCAGAGTTTTTTCTTCCTGACAACAAGGTGCATAGTGTATACATAACAATCATAATAGGTATGTGATATTCACCTGCTTTTCAGCAGGATTTAAATCATGGATAATTTGGATAATCCTCCCCATAGTGATGAGTGGGAGTGGAGTTGACTGGAAAGGAAGAAGTTTAAACGGTTAAAACCTGTAATATCACTTTGGCAGTAAAGAGGACAAACACACACACACACACACGCACACACACACACACACAACACACACACACACACCACACACACACACACACACACTCACACACACACACACACACACACCTTTTCACTGTGGTTAACTTGCATGCCAAACATTCTGTCTCTCTCAAAGTCGTCCTACAAGTCGTTCAGATCTTAACAGCAGATCTGTGCTTTCCGTGTTGTGATGTCAGAGATCAGATCTGAGCCGCTCCCACATTCTGAACATTGTTGTTGTCTCTGAGCTGATGTCACATGCGCACATATGCACACACACACACACACACACACACACACACACCACACACACACAACACACACACACACAACACACAACACACACTCTCGCTAAGGACAATTCTACACTAACTTATGATACTGTGATCTGTGTGAATGAGGATGTTTTATCT